>JBBPSJ010000329.1:0-20622 GCA_038093535.1 Boletus reticulatus
GTGAATTGACATGCTGATATGCTGATAGCCCTGAGAATGATGATAGCAATGAATTACTTATGAATGATAGCACTGATAGCATGCTGTCAGTCAGGCCAGACAAGTCAGAAAGGTCATTGATTTTGATAACTCAGAAAAAATGTAGGTTTGCTGATGCAATAACAAGGAAATCACAGGTCTCTATTGTTTCCCCGAGTTTCATCACTACTCTTGCCTGCTTTCTAATCAGGCCGTTTTTGTTGGGAGTTCCATCAACGTTGCTCGCCCGCAGGGGAGTTTTGAGTCATGTAGTGGGAATGTCGCACGCCACTACCGTAGCATAGTCGATAAAGCAACCAGTTGCCCCGGAGTCGATAAGGGCTTTTGTGTCAACGCTTTTGAACGCAGTGCGATCAGGTGGGTAGAGGGTGACAGGAATAGATATGGATTGCGAAGCACCACCTGATACAAACACTGGAGATAACCTATGAGAAAAATTATTGGCTAGAGATGACGTTGACCCATCCCTGCCCATCAAAAACCCTGGTCGATTCCAGGTGTTCTGAGCCACGTGTCCTGGTCGGGTCCAGGTATCTCACATGCTCCTTCGCAGAAACCAGACGTAGTCTGTATGCGGGCTCCACAGAAACCGTTCTTTGACGTTTGTGGTTTGGCGTGGTTGGCTCCACGTCCGAGCGACTTGTTCCGGTCGGTTCCGGATATCGCAAGTGCCCCTGCCTCTTCACTCACTCCTGCCCGTGCCACTCTGATTCCGTGTTTGACTGTGTTTCTGATGGCAGTTTCTTGTGAAGAAGGTTGCGGTCCAAGCCCCATCCCTTGACCCGTGGGAGTAGCTGCGTCCGCGTCCACCAATGATTGGACATCATCATATGGGTACGTGCCAGGATAATGATCCTGGGCTTTCTCTGAGGTGGCGTCCCAGAGCTCCGCCGGCGCGATAGCAGAGAACCTATTGTTCCATGGTCCAGATCGTACAGCCCTGGCTCGTGGTGCTGCCCTGATCGCTTCCTTTTGGCACTCTTGGTAAGTGGCCGTTCTTACCTCAGCCATGGCCTGGTAGCCAGCCTCCTCGTCCGCAGACGAGCTGCCCTCCCTGAAAGCAGTTTTGAGGATCTTTATAGCGGCGCCTTTCTCGATGCTCCCCATTTCTTCGAGGTAAGCCGAGAGTTCATCATCCTCCTCCATTGTGGTGGTGGTCCGTGCCCGTCGTTGCGGGACTTTGTAAGTAGGACGTGCGGTGCGTCCGGAGGATGTGGTCGGGCGGGGACGTGTGGTCCGGTTGGTTCTGGATCCCGTGTGGTTGGAAGACCTACAGCCAACCTTGTGACAAATGAAGCATTGATTCTTCCGCATGTACTCAGCGCGCTGAGTCGGCGATAGGCGTACGGCATCTACGTCCATCGCGTACGGATCTCTGTGCGATCGAGGAGAGGGAGCTGGTATATGTGGCACTCCCTTTCGCAAGTCTCCAATCCTCCACAGTTGTTGGGAGAACTGGCCTGCCTTCTTTATCCAATCCTGGTAGCTGTTGGGAATCTTGTCGCACGAGAGGATCATCGTGGCAAGTCTGGGGCTGAGGCCATGGATAAACCATTCCACAAGGGCATGCTTGTCAGTGATACCAGACTTCTCGGCGAGAAGTTGGAATTGTGAACCGTAGGTGGTGAACCCATCGCTCCACGCTCCCTCGGTATCCTTTCCAGCAGATTGACGGAGTTTGGAAAGGTCTATCCTTGCCTTGGCTGCTACATCGTAGGGGGAAAAGGCAGTCTCGAAAGCTTCTTTGATCTTGTCGAAGGTCTTTTCATTGTCGGCGATAGCCGAGTTTGCGAGCTTCATCAACCATCCTTCAGCAAATGTCTTTCCCCGGCCCTTACTAATCTTGTTGAGGAAAGTAAGGGACTTCGTCGTATCGGAGAAGAGTGCTTTGTTGATGGTGAAGTACACGTTCATCGAGAGGAGCCATCTGTTGGCGTCCTCTGCCTCCCCGGAAAAGTCCTCGGGAAGGCCGGCCTTTATTTCTGAAACCATTTCGTCTTCTAGAGCCGGGTCAATGTCAATGTCCTCCTGCGTGGTCGGTTCCAGGTCAGGGTCGTGAAAAACAAGAGGAGGTTCCTCGCTAGGAATGATGTCGGGAGTGGAAGGGGCAGCTAATTCAGAGGTAGAGGGGAGGGCGTCCGAGTCTCTTCCTTGGCTCCTGTTAAGTTCCGCTAATTGCTGTTGGACTTGTCTGTAGTGAGCGATACGATCCGGAGGGGAATATCGGTCAGGTAAGACAATGTGAAATGGGTGTCCGTCAGGAAGAAGATGGATACGGGGGAGCGGAGAAGAAGAAGACACGGTGGGTGGAGAGGGTGGCGGGGAATCTGAAGGCGCTCTGAATCTGCCGATTCAGGAAATGTCGGAGTGGGGGAGTGTCCTCTACGTGAAAGTAGAGACAAGGGGAAAAGCTAGTTCTTTTGTAACGCACAGCGTAGCCTTGACGTAGCGTGCTGCGATACGGGTCGAAGAATAAGCGAGGTAGCGAGGAGTTCAACTCAAGGACGAGTGCCGAGCTTCGAGACGATGCGAAGCCTAAGCTGGTTTCTCCTATTCCAGGTATCCTAAGGACTCACTGGAACTCAGAGGAAGTGAGGCATAGAAACAACGCTGGTATTGCGTAGAACTAGCTTAGGGAAATACAGGGAGAGACGACGAGTATTTATATGGTAGGCCCCTAATCTAGATGAAGGATATAAATGGGATGCGCAGCATCCGCAGTAAAGTGCAGTTGAATGTGCAGCTATCCGCAGTAAGAGGCTATGAGTGCACAGCACGAAATAGCAAATAGCGAATATAAAAGGAAAGGCTATGCCACTGCCTTACGAAGTCTGAATAAGGTGACAGTGGAGGAGACGGAACGGAAGTCCTAATATGGTATGGGCGGGGCGCTGTGTGAGCCAAAGGAGAAAGAGATCGAGAGAGCATATCTGGTAGTGGTGGAGGACGACTCCACTACGAATACAACCGCGTACGGTGAAAGGACGAGTCTGTAGAGAAACGGAAGACGAGGACTAGGAAAAGAACAAGGAAAAAGTGTACCCCCTTCTTAGACCGTAACACCTGAATGTTGACAGCCTCGGCCTTGGGAACAAGATCATGTCGCTCAACGATAACATCAAGAAAGTCCACCTGATATCGGTGTGTGGCCATGCATTTGGTCATTGGCTGTTCGTCGACTAATAGGATTGGACCCCAACTAGGACGTTGCGCTTCGTGATGCAGTACTGCACGCGTGGGCACGTTCGATCACAATGGTATGGATAGTGGCAACAGGGATGGCTGGGGTGGCTCTGATATCGACACTCTTTTTGCGAGAGTACTCGATGGACCGCAAGAATGGTGACGTCAGGCATCAGGGTGTCAGTGGCAGCGAGGAAATTGTTGAAGAAGAGGTCCAGGGATAGACTAGTGTTGGTGATTTTCTTCATAGATTTTTTGGCGATGTCCAGGCTTCTACCCAGGTCTTAGCTCTGGCCAGTAGAGGGGGTTATATTTTAGCTTCTTTCCTTGCTTTGTACAAACCACGACCAAACAATGGTCACTGGCACTTGGTTTTCTGACCCAGTGGCACATGCAGAAGGCACATTGGCGCCCACACCAATTGCCAGTGCTCTCTTCGGCCAACTTGAAATCTGTTCTCTGCTGCCTTGAAGTTGAAGTTCCTCTGTCGCCGCAATAATTTGCGACGCGTCAACCATCAGAGTCCAATCCACTCACTGGCAAGTCCGCGCCCTCATACGCCATGACATCCTTCAAGGCTTCAAGCTTCAAGTGCCTGCCTAGGTACGATGACACCAGACATCTGCTAACGCCGCTCGATCACCCATCCTAAACGTAAATCAATGATGGCTGGATTGTAGATGCAAGTCAAAGCCGACGCCGGCCATCGCCGCCTGCTTGCTCCAACGATCAGATATCCACGTGCATGTACAGTACTAACACCTGAAAACTTTTCTGTAAAATCCAGTGGTGGACTAATCTAACGGAATGACTCAGAATCGCAGCGACAGAAAAGAAGAATTCTAACAGTGGAGGGCACTTCCGGCATGCCGCAGCCCGCATATGGAGGTGCATCAGTGCGTCGCAATCATACCTCTTGTTTTCTTGGATGGCATGAACAACACAGAGGATCAAATGTGTCGAAGTGCATGCTCCGCATCCTCAGTGATTCCTCACTGTGACTCCGTCAGAGCGAGCTTTCCTGTTTGGGACTGTTCTCACAGTACGAGGAAGTGATCCATGGAAGTGAAAAAGGGTCCAAGGGACAACTTGAAGGTGGCACGCCAGCCCATGTACTTAGGTCTCAAAGCTTGAGTCACAGCCTTGCACATCAGCAAATTTACAAAAGTCTAATTCCATCTTATTTTGTCTTATTTGAACTAATTTGGCTTGTTGTGTGGGGACCAAGCTTGCTAAGCCAGTAAGACAAATAAGCCGGATAGACAAGTCTTCAACATTACCCTACTGTTGAAATCAGCAACCGCACACGCAGCCACGATGTCGGACTGACCAGATAACCGGTATGCACGCGGCGCACACTCGCTACATTCTCGCGTATGTTCTCTCTATTGTAGATACACAGCTTCATCATTCTATGAGCACACTGACCATTTTCGCATACTTAATGATTCGTCAGTCCTGTACCCGGATCTACCAAGATCCTTTGTATCTCCTTTTTGTACTATACATTTCCTTTCGTATATAAGATCCTTGTTCTTTGTCAAACACCTCAGTCCGTTATTCACGACGACTGAGGTGAGCTACCTAGTATTCTCCTTATCTACTCAAGCTAACCTATACATAGTACTGTTCCTCGATAGGTAAATACCCGAATATATAGTCTGTTATTCACGACGGCTGAGTACTGTTCCTCGATAGCCGTCCCACGTTATCTCGCCACTATCAATATTCTCTCAGGTTATGAGCCCTGAGTTTCCCAAACTCTGATCAAGACAAATCGCTTACCGTACCACCATGTCCGCTGTCCCTGTCACCACCGACACTCTTCCGAGCAATGTTCCCAAGCTCGATGTCAAGGGAACGAACTGGGCAATATTCGCTTTCTGTTTCCAAGTTGCTGTCGAGGCCAAGGAGTTATGGGACCATCTAGATGGAACCTCAACCTCCCCGAGCCACCCTGCCCCTATGACTGCAGAACAGCAAGAAGAAGTTAACAAATGGAAAAAGGATGAGCGAATGGCAAAGCACTTACTTGCTCAGCGAATTCCGGACTCGACTGCCTTACGAGTCCAGAAGAAGGCAACTGTAGCCGAAATGTGGGAAGAGATTAGCAAGGAATACACGGAGAAAGGTGCATACGCACAAACGGACCTGCGCGCACAATTTCTCGAGTCGCGGCTTGCAAAGGGAGCCGACGTCCGCCAATTCCTTGATGGGCTGTGAACAAAGCAGGAGGAATTAGCCGCCGTTGGTGTCGAGATCGACGAAAAGGATTACCGCTCGACGATCATTAAATCCCTACCAAACCACCTCGCCAACTTCGCATCGAGTCAGCTCACTGCAGCTCGATTATTCACAACTACCAAGACCCTTGACCCAGATGTCCTGATTTCGGTGATAACCGAAGAAGCCGAACGTCAGAAGGCGAAATATCCTACGCGTAGCGACACGAAGGACCATGACCGTGACAAAGCAATGGCTGTGGTACAGTCAGGAGCATCACGAGGATGCGACAAGGGAAAACGAGGAAATGGGAGGAGGAACCCACCCAAATGTTGGGAGTGCGGATCTACAGAGCATCTCGCAGCTTTCCACAAGAAAGGGGAAAGCGAAAAGAAGCTTACTGAGACAAATACAGCCAATATCGCCGAGTGCGATAGTGACTCGGATGATGGCGTTTTCGGAGTCTCTGATGACTCGAGTGATGACGAATCCATCCCGGGCTTGTTGCCGACAGAATCGGATGACGAAGAAGAGGGAGAGGGAGATGACTGGTTCTCAGTGACGGATGAGGATGTATTCGACGACGTCTGGGATCTTGAAGAATCCCGAGCGCTGAGAGTCGAAGACGAAGTGTCTGTTGACTGCGCTAACCCTGCTGAAGAACCGGATAACATTGCTATGGAGGCAAGCGACGAGCGCACCTCCGCCTGCCAGATTGAGCTATACGACTCTGGAATGACATGGCATATCTCCCCATATCGTGAGTGTTTCGAAAACCTCACAGATATCCCTGATAAATCATTTACGGCTGCAAATCGTCAGAAATTTGTCGCGACAGGAGTCGGCGACATGATAATCGAAGTACCAAATGGGTACGACGTATCGCGACTACGTCTTACAGAGGTCCTATTCTCACCCGAGGTTGGATACACGCTGGTATCCATCGGTCGTCTTGATGAGCTTGGGCTCTCGACGACATTCGCAGACAGTTTCTGCACGATCCGAGGATCAGATGGCGAAACGATTGGACGAATACCACGTACCACAAAGGGCCTGTATCGCGTCATGCACGAGCACGAGACTGCCAATGCCATTGGCGAAATGGTGACTGTTATGGAGTTACATCATCGTTTTGGACACATCGCGCCATCAGTTGCACGCAAACTTGTCGAAAACGGGTTAGTCAGCGGGCTGAAGTTTGACGAAACAAAAGACGATGGTACCTTTTGTGAATTGTGCATCTATGCCAAGGCGACACGAAAGCCAATTGCCAAGGTCCGGGAGGGCGAACGGAGCCAAAACGTCGGTGCACTTGTCTGGTCAGATGTCTGGGGACCTGCACCACTTGCCACGCTCGGAGGAAAATGTTACTATGTTACCTTCACAGACGACCACTCGCGCTTGTCGTACATGTGCACCCTTCGCCAGAAAAGCGAAACATTTACAGCATACAAGCATTTTGAGGCCTGGCTCAACCGACAACTTGCGGCGAAAGTGCACTTGCTCCATTCGGACCGGGGAGGCGAATATCTGGGAAAAGAATTCGTCACATACTTACAGCGTCAAGGCACGGTGCAGCGCCTCACAGCGCATGACACCCCCCAGCATAATGGCATTGCTGAACGACTAAACCGGACGATCCTTGAGCGTGTCCGAGCGCTGCTCCACGCGAGCAGCTTACCTAAATTCCTGTGGGGAGAAGCTGCGCAGCACATTATTTGGTTGAAGAACAGAACACCTACCAAGGTGCTTGATGGCTTGACACCATATGAGGTTGCTTTCGGGAAGAAACCCGAACTTAGCCGAGTCCGGGAATGGGGATCTGAAGTCTTTGTGAAGACCGAGCGGGTAAATAAGCTGGGATGGCGCGTCGAAAAGCTTAGATGGATGGGAATTGATGACCAATCCGAAAACGCTTACCGCATGTATTGGCTGACGAAACGGATCGTTACTGTCGAGCGCAATGTCTATTGGGGACCCTCGCAGCGCAACATCGAGGGGGAGGAAGAAGGAACAAACCCGAGTGATGTCACGCTTGCATATGTAAGCAACCCCCAGCCCCGTAGCGCAAACACCGCCAAACCTAGTCCACCTCCGTCACAACCCCAAATCACTATCACCGCTAAAGCAACCGCGATCCCGCACGCTCCTGCTCCCATCACCGCACCTCGCCCGAAACATATTCGTCAACCCAGCCAGCGCATCCTCGACATCATCAATGGTAAAGCGGCTGATCCCGCTCCACCTCGCGGTGTCCAACTCCCAGATCCAGTTGTCGAGAACCCTGAACCCGACAATGGCCCTGCTGTGCTTGAGGGGGAGGGAGCAGCTGACCAAACATTTGCTACAGTCGACTACGACGACATTGAACTCATCCTCACACTAAACGAGACCATTGCCGAGGCCGAAGCGCTTGAACCCATGTCACTCGCCGAGGCGAAACGCCACCCAGACTGGCCTCAGTGGGAACAAGGCATTCATGAGGAGCTAGCAACACTCGAGAAGGCCGGCACTTGGGAACTCGTCGACCCGCCTGTGGGCGCGAATCTTATCGGATCGAAATGGGTTTTTCGCACGAAAAAGGATGCAGCGGGAAACATTGTCAGGTACAAAGCATGCCTCATTGCGCAAGGCTTTTCACAGGTACCCAGCGTTGATTATTTTGACACATACACTCCTGTTGCCAAGCTCGTGTCCATCCGCACCGTTCTCGCCCTAGCTGCCCGCCTTGACCTCGAACTCCACCAGATCGACATTAAGGGTGCATACCTCAATGGCGAATTAAACGACGAAGAAAGTATCTACATGTGACAACCGCCCAGTTACGTTGATCCAGCTCACCCACACCACATATGCCGCCTACGTAAAACACTCTATGGACTAAAGCAAAGCGGCCGTTGCTGGTACCAGAAACTCGTTGAAATTCTTGTCAAGAATCTTGGATTCAAACAATGCGAGGTTGACCAAGCTGTTTTCATCAAGCGGGGAGAGAAAACCATCATCATTATCGTCGTACATGTTGATGACTGCACGATCACCGCATCCACTCTCGCACTCATCATCGAACTCAAGGCGCAACTCAGGAACCACATCGAAATCACAGGTCTCGGTGAACTACACTGGCTACTCGGTATTGAGGTCACCCGAAACCGCGAGGAGCACACAATCGCTCTCTCGCAACGATCGTATTTAGAGTCGATCATCCACTGTTTTGGTTTTGACAAACTCAAGCCAGTTTCGTCACCCATGGAGCCCCACATAAAATTAACGAACGCACAGTCGCCCTCAACCGGCGCCGAATACGCCGCCATGCAACACATCCCGTATCGCGAAGCTGTCGGTTCGCTTATGTACGCTGCGCTCGGCACACGCCCCAATATTTCCTACGCAGTATCAACTGTCTCGCGCTTCTCGAGCAACTCCGGAATGCCTCATTGGGAGGCTGTACGTCATATTTACAGGTACCTTATTGGAACTAAGGATCTACGCCTAACGTACGGAGGAACAAAGAAGCCGCTAGAAGGATACACGGACACTGATGGCAGCATGGCTGAGGACCGCAAAGCCGTATCGGGCTATGCTTTCCTAATCGACAGCGGCGCAGTATCCTGGGCATCGAAGAAACAAGAGATCGTCTCGCTCTCGACAACCGAGAGCGAGTATGTCGCCGCGACGCACACCACGAAAGAAGCGCTATGGCTGCGCTCGTTTATCAGCGAAGTTCTCGCCCCTCTCGACACGCCCATTACATTATTCTCCGACAACCAATCCGCTATCGCGCTCGCCAAAGACCATCAATATCATGCGCGTACCAAACACATCAACATCCGTTTCCATTTTATTCGCTGGGTTATCGACGACGGCAAGATTCGCCTCGTTTTCTGTCCTACAGATGACATGGTCGCCGACACTCTCACCAAAGCACTCCCTTCCCCGAAGGTCAAGCATTTCGCAACCGAGCTTGGACTGCGCACAGCTTGAGGGGGAGTGTTGAAATCAGCAACCGCACGCGCAGCCACGACGTCGGACCGACCAGATAACCGGTACGCACGCGGCGCGCACTCGCTACATTCTCGCGTATGTTCTCTCTATTGTAGATACACAGCTTCATCATTCTATGAGCACACTGACCATTTTCGCATACTTAATGATTCGTCAGTCCTGTACCCGGATCTACCAAGATCCTTTGTATCTCCTTTTTGTACTATACATTTCCTTTCGTATATAAGATCCTTGTTCTTTGTCAAACACCTCAGTCCGTTATTCACGACGACTGAGGTGAGCTACCTAGTATTCTCCTTATCTACTCAAGCTAACCTATACATAGTACTGTTCCTCGATAGGTAAATACCCGAATATATAGTCCATTATTCACGACGACTGAGTACTGTTCCTCGATAGCCGTCCCGCGTTATCTCGCCACTATCAATATTCTCTCACCTACAGGTCATTTTGTGCATGAACACTGACCATTCTTCACCATTTGCCACCTGGTTGCCTCTACACACCCTCGTTCATGACGCACATGCACCCATGCACTCCTTAATGCTTCTAGGTTGCGATTTCAGTCCTTGGCGACACAGTGGGTTAACGTGGTTGGTAGGCCCTCTGAGATGATGGATGAGTGGTTTGGACGCCTTGGGTACGTCCGTCGTTGTGTGCTTCCGTTTTCCATGCTGACTCGACTGGTTTTCAACTAGCGTGTCCGTTTCGACTCGTTTTGAGCGCAGCATGCTGCGCTCGTCGCGGTGGTGATTCTGCATCATCTCCCATCCATTTGGACGCCATCCACATCGATTCCGCACTTGCAATCACGCTCAATGTCGGTTCTTGCCTCCTGCACCTCCACTTGGTCTCCTAGCCCTTTAACTCAATGTAGCACGCTCGCTTCGACGACGCGCTCATTCCCGTCACTCCTGTCCCATCGATTTTGCCGCCCTCGACAACGTTCCCGCGGCCTGGATCACCCTTGACAATCTTCATCTCCCCCTACTTGCCCCTATGGCCTCCTGGGGGTCTATCTTGACATAGCGTGTTCGCATCGATGGAGCACTCGCTTCTAATGCTTGCAGGATATCCCTGGACCCTATGGTAACCGCTGTGCACGACCGCTTCGCATCCCGGTTCGGTTTGCTCGATCTGACTTTTGGTGGGTCTTCATGATTTCTTTGCTCTGGGTTCATGCTTGCATTCTGACATGTTGCGCAGCATATCTTTTGTGCTTCAATGACTGATACCGTGGGTATACTACCCCTACACTATAACACACAGGAATATAGCATATTTGAGACGGAAAATTTGAGTGACCATAGTAGCACATGTCATCTATCCGGCTTATTTGTCTTACTGGCTTAGCAAGCTTGGTCCCCACACAACAAGCCAAATTAGTTCAAATGAGGCAAAATAAGATGGGATTAGACTTTTGTAAGTTTGCTGATGCAACACCAACTCCTCATGTACCTTATCCATGAACCATGTTGCAGTGGTATTGGTGTCTTAAAGTGGGCATGTCTCTGGACCCTGTGGGCCAAATCACATTACCCAGGAACCATTTTGTAGCTAAGGGTGACTACTATATTTGCCCCCACCAGATCTAAGTGAGATTCATTTGTGATGCATGGGGTTAGTTATTGCAATGCTTTTTGGAGTCACTGTATGAGCTGTCATTGGATTACAACATTAGTGGCTTAACTACACAACTGACAGAGACAATAAAGATTTGCTTGTTCCAGTAGTGGTTGGGGTAGAACTCATTAGCAAATTCATAGCTAGAATCAATTGAGAAGCAAGGAAACATTGTTGCTCCAAACCAGAAAATCAAATGAACAGGGGATTGAATGTGAGATAATGGAATTACCCCTCCAATGTGTCACCATTCAAGTGCCTTGTTGCATGGTTCAGAATGTGCAGCCTGGTTGCACTGGCATCAGTAGTGTGTCCAACAGGAGGGTTGGTGACATGGAGACACTGTACATAGGTGAGAAATTCATTGGTGTTTGCATAGTATGTGGAAAACAACTTGAAGTTGAGCCACAGTGTGGCCTTGGGGGATGGAAATCATTAACAAGTTATCAAACTTGAAGGATAGACAAATACAGTTGACTCTCCCATAGTTTATACCCCCTTGGGATATGCCTGGAGGTATGGGTTTTCGGAGAGTATGGGTTTCACAGAGAGCTGCTCACCGGCAGCCAAGGAGTGATTAATCAACTACGGGGATGCTAACATAGTACTGTTCATCTAAATAGAAGCTAATTACAAGTGAAATAGTTACTCTCCTTTGAGCCCTGTATACCCTGAGCCCGTGTCCTATGCCTGAACAAACCCAACATCACCTCCATCTTTCACATAAATGGATCATTCGATTCCATCAGATAGTCTCTCAATTCCAATGCCATCCAAAGTGCCTTGTTACATATCAATCGTTGTGCGACAGGGCAATCCGAGTTTTCATCTGCATCACGCTCCCATCCTTGTTCGCTTCCTGTGCCTGGGCCCTTTTCGCATCCATCACCACCTCAACACATCAGCAAACCTACATTTTTTCTGAGTTATCAAAATAAATGACCTGTCTGAGTTGGCTGAGATGACTGACAGCATGCTATCAGTGCTATCATCCATAAGTAATTCATCACTATCAGCATTCTCAGAGCTATCAGCATATCAGCTTGTCAGTTAACCAGTGATATCAGTCCAATCAGTCCTGATGTCAAGTGAGTCATGTCAATCTATCAGTCAGTCAGGTTGTCAGTCAATCAGCCAATTCAGTCTATCAGGCCATCAGCTGACCAGTGAGTCATTTCTGTCAGTCACATCAGTTGATTAGTTGGTCAGTCTGTCAGGCCTGTCAGGTTTATCAATTTGTCAGCTAGGTAGTTGGTCACTCAACCAGTTCATTCAATATATTAGCCTATCAGCTTGTTAGTAAATCAGTTCAGTCAGTTCAATCAATCTATCATTGATTAGTCTATCCAGGCCTGTCAGTCTTGTCATTTATCTAACTCACCCAGAAAAAATGTAGGTTTGCTGATGCAATATCCTCGTCGCTTGCCTCCGAAATGGTGCACAATTGTCTTGTCTTGTATGCTCAGCTGTTCAATGCACTGTTCACTAATCAGATGCATTCTGCAACATTTCCACCACTCAGTGTTCATCCACCAGATTGCCATCACCGTCCAACCATTCTTGGTCAGCCTCCGAAACTGGGTGACCAGCCTTTAAGTCAGCTGTAAGCTTGGCCTTCCTTTCTTGAATTTGATCTTGATGCTTCATTAGCCTAGCCCTGTTTTAGGATATTGAGGGGTTTCATAGTGACAAGATGTTAAGAAGTTGGTGAGAAATTCACAGCTGACCGATGTTTCACTTTCGGGATGTTTTTGCCATTCTAAGAACCAAATTATATAATAAAAAATCCTAATATAGTGTTAGCTAAGCATATGTATGGGTTATCATTCCCAAAAAATGGTATGGGTTATGACCTATGGGAGAGTTATGGGTTTTGTGTATGAAATCCCACCAAACCAAGTGGGGAAATTGGAAATTGTATGTGGTATTGGAGAGTATGAGTTATACCAGGTATAAACTATAGGAGAGTCGACTGTAATACACACCACTAAGACCCTGGGAAGGCCAATCACTCTTAGAGGACTAAAAACAGCACTATTATAGAGCTCATGAGGGTATGCTGGTGAAGGTTGGAAGATATTCATTGTCTAAGCAGGTTCAATGTTCCAACTTGAAGAGCCATGATAATTTTGAACCTGGATACAAACTCTTGGTCCAGACCTAGATCCTATCAGAGGGTAGACTGTGGTTTTGCAAGGCATATCTTCAACCTGTGATTTCATGATCTATTTTGTTGCCACCAATGGTCAAAGTATTCCAGAATTGCCAAGGGGAGGTCATGTAATTGATAGAGAACCACAGCTTCATCAATGGTCATGCAGAGATGTGGTTTGCTGGAAAGATGGATGGTGATAGTGACAAATGCAGGCATACAGAAAGGTATTGGTACATTAGGTGATTCCCCATGACCCAGTAAGATTTGAAAAGATAGGACTCCACAAGTAAGCACTGTTGATTCCTACTAGCTCAATTGTCTAACAACTATATGTTCTCCCATCCATGCCATAGAATACTCTCTTGTATTTCATTGACAATCATATGAAGAGAAACTCAAAGGCAGGAAGTTATGGTGAAATATTGATGTAAATCTAAATCCATGAAATATATTATTGATTCTATGATGTCAATTTTTTCACTGAACCATTTGTACATGGGGGCTTGAGGTAATTTTAAAAATGCAATGTTGCATCCCTAAGCACTCCATAGTACACAAAATTATATATATATATATATATCGCTTCAAAATGAATTAGTACATGTATTACAATTGCTTGTACAAAGACCAATCTGATAATCTTTACTTAAATTTGTAACACTAGACATATACACATCAAACATAATTACTAGGTTTGTGAGAATATCTATATAGTATGATTCCTCTATCTACCTCTTCTCTTTGTCATTCCACCACTGGAAGAACTTGCATTCACAACATGATATGGGGCCTCTTTTATCTTTAGTTGGTAAAGGCTCTGAATAAAGCTGTGAACAGGTGACATGCTGGAAAGTATGTTTAACACATACATGTGGCTTTGGAGAATAACATTAGTAACCATCTCCACTTTTTGGTCATAAGATACATGGTTATACTTCTTGAAAACCTCCTCCAATGCCTTCTTAATACTGCCAAGAGAATCTGATGCCTTATACTTCTGGGCTGCAGAAGAGAATGGCTGAGGATCATTCTGCTGACATAGAAGGAAAGAAAGCTCTGATATCAAAATGATATCTGTATTGTATGATCTTAATGGTATATTATCATCTGAGCATCTAAACATACCAACACCAGCTTGAAGGATCTGTTTCCATGTAGAAAACAGTATCTTGTTTAAGGTTAGTTGCATACTCATAACACAATACTAGTCAATTTACCATATTGTGTGGTTTCAAAGTCTGCTGGTCACTTTGGGTTACATGAGTCTGTACTTGATATATTAATATTAAACATTAAATTGGTGAAAACACATACTGTACTCCTTTGTTCAAGACTAGCTGTAAGTTGCAAGAGCACAAAATCAAGAAGAGATATAATGATATGATATATAGACCAACCTCCTGAATAATGATGAGCATTAAGACATTTTCATATATAAAAGTGTTATCAAACAGATTTTTTTTTAAACTTACATCCTGTTGAAAGTGTTGGAGTAAGAGATGGACATAGATGTCAACAAAGTGACATACCAGCTACCATGACAAATAATAAATGATCGAAGAAAAGAGCAGAGATGGATAAAAAGTGAACCATTAAGATAATCACATAAACATGCCATGGTACACACAACTCACCTATGATTTCCAATCCAGGGTGAAGAGTGGAGGTCGAATAGTCAGCACAATCTGCCCACCTGCATTCCACAGTGCACAACTCACCTCCTATGATATCCAATCCAGGATAAAGAGTGGAAGTGGAATCATCAGCATGGTCACCCCACTGGCATACCACAGTGCACAGCTCACCTTCTATGATTTCCAATCCAGGATGAACAGTGGAGATGAAATCATCAGCATGGTCACCCCATATGCATGCCACAGTGCACAACTCACCAACTATGATTTCCAATCCAGGATGAAGAGTAGAGATGGAATCATCAGCATGGTCACCCCACCTGCATGCCACAGTGCACAACTCACCAACTATGATTTCCAATCCAGGATGAAGAGTGAAGATGGAATCATCAGCATGGTCACCCCACTGCCACAGTGCACAACTTACTCCCTATGATTTCCAATCCAGAATGAAGAGTAGAGGTGGAATCATCAGCATGGTTATGCCACCTGCATCCCACAGTGCACAACTCACTGGCTATTATTTCCAATCCACAACAAAGAGTGGAGGTGGAAGCATCAGGATGGTCACCCCACCTGCATGCCACAGTGCACAACTCACAAACTATGATTTCCAATCCAAGATGAAGAGTATAGATCAGCATGGTTACCCCACCTGCATGCCACAGTGCACAACTCACATGCTATAATTTCCAATCCAGGACAAAGAGTGGGGGTGGAATCATCAGCATGGTCACCCCACCTGCATGCTACAGTGCACAACTCACATGCTATGATTTCCAATCCAGGATGAAGAGTGGAGGTGGAATCATCAGCATGGTCACCCCACCTGCATGCCACAATGTATAATTCACCTCCTATGGTTTCCAATCCAGGATGAAGAGTGGAGGTGGAATCATCAGCATGGTTACCCCACCTGCATGCCACAGTGCACAACTCACCAGCTATAATGTCCAATCCAGGATGAAGAGTGGAGGTGAATCATTAGCATGGTCACCCCACCAGCATGCCATAGTGCACAACTCACTGGCTATATAATCCAGGATGAATAGTGGAGGTGGAATCATCAGCATGGTTACCCTATCTGCATGCCAGTCACAACTTACAAACTATGATTTCCAATCCAGGATGAAGAGTGGAGGTGGAATCATCAACATGGTTACCCCACATGCATGCCACAGTGCATAACTCACATGCTATGATTTCCAATCCAGAATGAAGAGTGAAGGTAAAATCATCAGCATGGCCACCTCACACAGTGCACAACTCACAAACTATGATATCCAATCCAGGACAAAGAGTGGAGATGAAATCATCAGTATGGCCACCCCACCTGCATGTCATAGTGTATAACTTACCTCCTGTGATAATCCAGAGTGAAGAGTGGAGGTGGAAGCATCAGGATGGTCACCCCACCTGCATGCCACAGTGCACAACTCACAAACTATGATTTCCAATCCAAGATGAAGAGTATAGATCAGCATGGTTACCCCACCTGCATGCCACAGTGCACAACTCACATGCTATAATTTCCAATCCAGGACAAAGAGTGGGGGTGGAATCATCAGCATGGTCACCCCACCTGCATGCTACAGTGCACAACTCACATGCTATGATTTCCAATCCAGGATGAAGAGTAGAGGTGGAATCATTAGCATGGTCACCCCACCTACATGCTACAGTGCACAACTTGCCTCCTATGATTTCCAATCCAGGATGAAGAGTGAAGGAGGAATCATGAGCATTGTCACCCCACCTGCATGCCACAGTGCAAACTCACTGGCTATGATATCCAATCCAGGACAAAGAGTGGGAGTGGAAGTGGAATCATCAGCATGGTTACCCCACCTGCATGCCAGTGCACAACTTACCCCCTATGATTTACAATCCAGGATGAAGTTAAATCATTAGCATGGTCATTCCACCTGCATACCAAAGTGTACAACTCACCAGCTATGATATCCAATCCAAGATGAAGGGAGACAGAATCATCAGCATGATTACCACACCTACATGCCACAGTGTACAACCCACCTCCTATGATGATGAATCAGCACAGTCACCCTACCTCAGTGCACAACTCACCTCCTATCCAATCCAGGATGAAGAGTGGAGATGAAATCATCAGTATGGTTAACCCACCTGCATGCCATAATGCACAACTTACCCACTATGACACCCAATCCAGGTGGAATCATCAGCATGGTCACCCTACCTGCATGCCACAGTACACAACTCACTGACTATGATTTCCAATCCAGAATGAAGAGTGGAGATGAAATCATCAGCATAGTCACCCCATGAAGATACCACAATGTACAACTCATATACTGTATTTTCATGTGGGGTGAAAAGTGAAGGTATGTTATTCACCCCTTTGAAGTCTATATGTCAACTCACCTTCTATAATATCCAAGGCAGGATACAAAATGAAATATGATTTCAGCATAACCATTTGGGCATGATGATGCATGACTTACACTCTATGGTTTTCAATCCAACAGCATTGATAATTATATGGGATCATTAATGGATTCACTCCCAACATGAAAAACTTACTATCACCACAATGATAGTATCAGTTATATGATAAATTTGTCTGCACTAAAATTTTCACCTACCTGAACATGAGGAAACCACCATGCAAGCTCCTGAAGCCTTTGCTTACTCATATTAGTTATTGAAAGTGATGAGTTGTACACGCTGTCTGTATATCTTATCAATCTTCATTGGAAGAAAAGTGTTAGCCAGTCAATGCACAATAACTGCCACACAAACCCACCTTCTGACTGCATATCTCACACAGAGTGCTATGTTTACTTCCTGGGCTGAGAGCAGTAACATTTGCAATGCTTCTTCATTCAGGGTATTTGTGGTGACATCCAAGAGCTTGCTGCATCCCTCATTACTAGACTTGTGCATGTCTAATATATGTGGTTAATGATCTACAATCCAGTATTTGGACATGATACAAGCCTTTAAGCCGGATGCAAGACCTTGGGGGATACTGCATAGGAGTAAGACGACCCCATACATTGGCTTTGTCAAACATGTCCTCAATGAGTGGCTCAGCCTTCGACACCCGCTCTTGTAAAGGCAGTTTCCGATCAGCAGGTGCCAACTTTACCAATACTTTAGGCAGCAGGGCATCGAATTTTGTAAACAGCACTACAACAGGAACTAGGAGATCACTTGCATCAGCCAAAGAAGGCAGCACTAGCAAAGCATTCACCATTCCCAGAATCACATTCGTCAAAAAACATCTCTTCAGACCGTTGGATTGCTCGGTCGATTTTGTCCATCGGAATGCAATACCTGCACGAAACATGATTCAAGTTCCGTGACAATCCTACTCGTACTCACCATATCGCGTGGATGCGCTTCTTGAGAATGGTCGTCTTCGCACGATCTGCAATGAACTTCTTCATCTGTAAGAACTCTTCTTCGCTTCCAGCTTCGAAGCCTCGAGAGTCGTGGAAGATCAGTTTGTCGTTACTCCGGAAAACCAGTTCGTGTTCGACATTGTGCATTCCGCGCTGACGATGATCAATCCATCGCCCTCGGTGATTGAATGCGCCATAAGACAACACTCGGGCTCACCCCCATAGATCCCTCAACTTGCGATAGATCGACCTAATCCCACACTTTAGCTTGCGCGCGACGACATACATCAACCAAGAGCCATACCTTGTTCCCGTCGCCATCGTAGATCTCCGGATTTTCGGTGGTGTTACAAATGGCCCGAAGAATCGTGGTCTTGCCAGCATTCGCACGCCCAACGATAAGGATTCTAAAGCGACCAAACTTCTCTTGTAGTTTCTTGAAGCTCTCTGTGGTTTCTGCAGGCATTATTGGAGGGCGAGCGTGAAGATAAGTGCGATTTATAGGGAAGGGTTGTAGAGTGGTGGCGGAAGCGAGGAAACAAGCCTTATTGATAAGAAGTTTCGCAGGCAGCCCACTTTCCGATTTCCGACCTGCATGTCGTTCGTTCTCGAGTCGCGACACCAAAGAAAATCGAATCGTTAATTGCGTCTCGAACGGTGCTACTATCTTCAGCTCGTTGTCCATCAAAGCAGAGTGTGCACGATTTGCAATTACAAAACATTTGCATAGGAGTGAGGTAACAACTTGGCTTCGAAGCTGCACATTGACTGCATGAGCCGACACCAGGAAGCAAACCCGATTGGCATACTACCTTACAGCAAGTCCTCAGTCCCAATCGCTCACGTCTCCCCTGCGTCAGACCTTCCGTCGCTCTTCGTCGGTTCCGCCGCGTTTACGCCGTTTTCGTCCATGCTCAGGCTAACAGCGATCAGTAAACGAGAGACTAACAACCAAAATGACTGAGCAGCACACCAACCACAACTTGCACTTCGCCAGCATACCCATCCGGACATCGTTCCCAGGTGGCCGTTTAGTTGTTTAATCCCAAAACATCGATACTTAGTACAAGCGGACTCTCAACGGACGCTCCAGTACTGGCAAAAGTTACAGAACAGCTGCTACTTACGGTTCGACTCTCAATCCCCACCACTCAATGGGAATCAAATTGTCTCGACCAACAGGCTCAACCTCACCATCAGCTTGAACACCGACAAAGCAAAACACATCTCCATCATCCCTAGCCAAATCCCTACCATACACATCTCCCTTGCTCCACGAAGGACGTCGTCTCCCTCCACCGCGCGCCATCGTACCGCTCGACGACCATCACCATCCCACCACACCCCGCATCTCTCGGCATCGCCTCAAAGTCCACACCATCATGGACCATCCTGATCCGCGGCATATCAACATACGGCCGAAACACGCGGAGCAACTCTTGATTCCTCTCCCCGCGTATCCATTCTTCGTGCGCCGCAACGCTCGTCCACCCCGTCACCAAGTAGAGCTTCGTGGGCTCATCGCGGAAAGCCAGAGCATTCCGATTGCCAGGTGGGGAGCTTCTGGAATAGGGATCGGAGAGTGGGGTCTGAAACTAAAGGTTGCACTGGCACGATGCACGGTATTTCAAGGCGATTCCATTGGCAACGCGTCAGCGCATCTCTTTGGTCATCGACACGCTGACGTGTCTCACACTGCCTGGCATTCACAGGTATCCATTTCGATCCTGAAATAACAGAGTAAATGCTGATGTAACAGTATGTTAGCAAGCGGAAATGCAAAGCATCGAAGTACCTACTTGTGTACGGTGAACAACGAGTTCAACCAGCTGAGTCATTTCCTCGGTCCAACAGTCCAACGGATGGTAGACTGACTTACAAGTAGCTTGACACAGGGGCACAGCCCTCTACTTGATATACTCTGGTGGGAGTACCGTTCTCATACGCAGCACAATACCCTGTGACGTTTACAAAACTAAACGTCTGCCATTCGTCTAGAAATGTGTTGAAGATGGATTGAGTGTCAAAGACCGTAACGCTGTTGTGATCCGTGTGATTTTATTGGAATCTGCGCACGCTCTGCGTCAACTGGGTGTCATAGTTAGCGATGTCAGTACCCATTTGGGCTGCTGCCTGCGGCCCTTGTTCAAGGAAGAGCGGCGCATGGTTCGTAGGCGGTACCGTCAAAAACAAAAAGTTCCGAGCTCCAGCATTGTATAGATCATGCAGCTTTGAAACAACTAAGTCGTGTAAGCCAACAAGAATCTCGCTGATATACCTGCGAGAAGAGCCTGTCCATGAGGGTACCATAGAATTCAAATCGAGTGATGTTTGTCTGTTGAAACGTCAGATACTTCCCAATTATGACCATGAAAGACAC
>JBBPSJ010000330.1:0-20496 GCA_038093535.1 Boletus reticulatus
TATGAAATTTGTAAACCAGAGGCTATCATCTATGGTAAGGTCTAAAGTAACTGGTGATGGTAAAGCTTGTTGGTCTAGTAATCGAAGTACAGCAGCCTGGTAGGCTTCTGTTTCTTCTAGATGGGTTACACAGGTGTTGATCTCTTCCTGACTCTCAGTGCACCTTTCACAGGCTGTGTTTCCAGAGAGGATAAGAGTTTCGTCTAGTGATCGCCTAGGGATCTCAACCATTTGAGAGGTTTTGCCTTGTAAGGGTAAATTTCCAATAGGAGGGCAATATATGCGGAGGGGGTGTTCTAAACACAGGTGAGCTAACCAATGGTAGACTGCTATGCGTTTGGTGCTCTGAATCTTATTTAGCTTTTCTTCATAATAGTTCTTCCACTCTGTATGTAGTGTGTCAATGTGTTCACTTAGGGTCTGAGTTTCAGTGGGAGTGATGATGTAAGGCTGTATAGCTATATCAGGAGTATAGTTTAATGAGTTTGCGCTCATTGTGGATTCCAGCTTCTACTATAATAGGTCTAGTCCTCTTCTTTCTCCTCTAGGGGATAGGTAAGGTAATGTAAATCTTCTCGTCTGATATATGGAATGACTCTAAAGGCAGCTATAGGTCTGGCTAGTTCAGCACCGTCTAGCTCAGATAATCTATAGCTTGATCCTTTAGTCTGTTCTATGACTATGTATGGTCCTAGATATCTTGGCTGTGTCTTTCTGTTCAACTCTTTCTCAATGGTGGAATTTCTAATGAGTACTAGTTCTCCTGGTGAATAACTCCCTGTTACTAGGCAAGTTTCGAATTGTTTCTCAAATCTCTCTTTGGATTGTAGTCTGGCCTTCTTCAAGATTTCAGCTGCCTTGTCTAGATCCTTGTCATGTCTTTCTAACTGTTGTGCCCTTAAGGCTAGCAATTCACTAGTGGGTAGGTTTCGCTTGAATTCTTCAACTAGGAATGTTAATTTGGTAAGGTTAAAAGGTAAAACTGGCTCTACTTCATATAATAGATAGTAGGCTGAGTATCCTGTGGATCATCTAACTGTGATGTTGTCTGCAAATAATACAGCTGAAAGCTTAAGGGGCCAATCTTGGATTTTTCCATTATAAGTGTGATGCACAGCATAGTGTTAATATAGCGTGCTGCAATAAGGGGCGAACTTGAATGTGCGAGGAATAGATGAGGAATTCAACTCGAGGACTTATGCTGAGCTTCAAGATGATGTGAAGCCTAGGCGGGTCTCTTCTATCCACAGGTACCTGGGAGGCTCTCTGGGACTTGAAGGCGGTGGACTAGAAACAACGCTGATATTGCATAGAACTAGCTGGGGAATTACAGGAGTGAAGAAACGAGTATTTATATGGTAGGCCCCTAATCTAGATGAGAATATAAATGAATGTGCAGCATCCGCAGTCTAAAGGCTACTATGTATGTGCAGTATACGCAGTTACATGGTGATGAGTGCACAGCACGAATCAATGAAATATAAAAGAGGCTGGGCCACAGCCATGAAGTCTGAATAAGGGGCTGTGGCAGAGATGGAACAGAAGTCTATATAAGGTATAGGCGGGGCGCTGTGTGAGATGGAAGGAGAGACGGATCGAGAGACGTATCTGGTAGTACATGTGGAGGACAACTCCACTACAAATACAGCCGTGTACGGTGGAAGAATGAGTCTGAGAACAAGTGAACAAGAAAGTATAAGGAAAAAGTGGTACTCCCTTCGTAGACTGTAACAACAAGCTTTGACTAATGCTTCTCGAATAGCAAAGTGTCCCTGCTCTACAACTCCATTTGCTTGGGAATTGTATGGGGATATGTGTATCTGGGGGATGTCATACTTCCTTAGAAGTAGAGCACATGCTCCTTGGAATTCTGGTCCATTGTCAGTCACAACTTGATGAATGTAACCATGTCGAAAGATAATGTCTTGTAGTACGAAATCTGCTATAGCTTGCCCATGTTGAAAGGACACGTACCAGTAGTCACGTGACCTTATATTAAGTAAGCATTACAAAGCAGTATATAAGACTCGTCTGAGTCTGAATAAAAATAATCTCTCTTGATCTGCAACCACTATCATCTCTGAGAACTCTCCTGTCCCAAAGGTAAGTACCCTAGACCAGTTCCTAGGGATTCTGTGTGGCAACGCCGGATTCCCGCTATTGCAACAGCTCAGTGGCAGCTTTCAATGCTCAACCTTCCACATACTTGGAGAGGTTATTGCTAGCTACTATAATATACTGATATCCCCTGGCCTTAGGTATGTACATCACATTAGATGTACTTTGCTAAAGACAGTAATAGGTGGAGAAATGGTAATGGGGATATGTATCTTCTTAGTACTCTGGATCTGACACTCATGGCAGGATTTCACATGATGAATAACATCCTTATGTAGTGTCGGCTGTTATGGTCTATGAAGAGGGTACCACTTTTTCATTATGCTTTCTCATTCACTCGTCCCCAGACTCATTCTCTCACCGTACACAGCTGTATTCATAGTGGAGTCATCCTCCACATGTACTACCAGATACATCTCTCGATCCGTCTCTCCTTCCATCTCACACAGCGCCCCGCCTATACCTTATATAGACTTCTGTTCCATCTCCGCCACAGCCCCTTATTCAGACTTCTTGGCTGTGGCATTGCCTCTACTTTATTTCATTGATTCGTGCTGTGCACTCATCGCCTTATGTCTGTGCATACTGTGCACACATAGCCTTTGGACTGTGGATGCTGCACATCCCATATATCCTTCATCTAGATTAGGGGCCTACCGTATAAATACTCGTTGTTCCTCTCCTGTATTTCCCCAGCTTGTTCTACACAATATCAGCGTTGTTTCTAGTCCACCACCTTTGAGTCCCAGAGAGCCTCTCAGGTATCTGTGGATAGAAGAGACCCACCTAGGCTTTGCATCGTCTCGAAGCTCGGCATAGTCCTAGAGTTGAACTCCTTGTCTATTCCTTGCACGTTCTTCGGCCCGTATCGCAGCACACTATGTTAACACTACGCTGGGCGTTACAAAAGAACTAGCTCCTCCATCTGTCCCTACTTTTCAGTAGAGGACATTCCCCCACTCCAACATTTCTCACATTGGCAGATTCAGAGCACCCTCCGACTCTCCTTCACCTCCACTCACCATGTCTTCTTCCTCCCCACTCCCTCAAATCCACCTTCTCCCCGATGAACACCTTTTTCATATTGTCCTACCTGGCTGATACTCCGGCCCGGAGACTATCACTCATTACAGACAAGTTCAACAGGAACTTGTGGATCTCAACAGGAGCCAAGGACGAAACGCGGATGCTCTCCTCTTTGTCTCTGAATTAGCTGCCGCACTCCAGCCTCCCCTGCCCAACTCCCCCATCATTCCAGACGAGAAACCTCCTCTTGTTTTTCATGACCCTGACCCGGAACCGACTGTGCAGGAGGACATTGATATTGACCTGGCTCCAGAAGATGAAATGGTATCAGAAATAATGGCCAGCCTTCCCGAGGACTTTTCTGGGGAGGCAGAGGACACCAACAGATGGCTCCTCTCAATGAATGCATACTTTACCATCAATCACGCTCTCTTCTCCGACATGACAAAGTCCCTTACTTTTCTCAACAAGATTAGCAAGGGCCGGGGAAAGACTTTCACAGAAGGATGGCTGATGAAGCTCACAAACCCATCTATTGACAGTGCAGAAAAGACCTTTGACAAGATTAAGGAAGCTTTTGAGACCGCGTTCTCCCCCTACGATGTAGCCGCCAAGGCTAGGATTGACCTTTCCAACCTCCGTCAAAATGCTGGAAAGGATACCAAAGGAACATGGAGCGATGGGTTCACCACCTACACTTCACAATTCCAACTTCTCACCGAGAAGTCCAGTATCACTGACAAGCATGCCCTTGTGGAATGGTTCATCCATGGCCTCAGTCCCAAGCTCACAACAATGATCCTCTCGTGTGACAAGATCCCTGATGACTACAAGGACTGGATAAAGAAAGCTGCCCAATTCTCTCAACAACTGAGGAGGATTGGAGACTTACGAAAGGGAGTGCCACACATACCAGCTCCCTCTTCTTGATTGCACAAAGACCCGTACGTGATGGACGTAGATGCCGTATGCCTGTCGCCGACTCAGCACGCTGAGTACTTGCGGAAAAACCAATGCTTCATTTGTCATAAGGTTGGCTGTAGGTCTACCAACCACATCAGATCCAGAACCAACTGGACAACACGTCCCCACACAACCACATCTTCTGGACGCTCTGCATGTCCTGCTTACAAAGTCCTGCAACGACGGGCACGCACCACCACCACAACAGAGGAAGATGATGAACTGTCTGCTTACCTCGAGACCATGGGTAGTGTTGATAAAGGCGCCGCAATAAAGATCCTCAAAACTGCTTTCGGAGAGGGCAGCTCGTCCAATGACCAGGAGGCTGGCTACCAAGCCACAGCTAAGGTAGGAACGGCCACTTACCAAGAGTGCCAAAAGGAAGCGATCTGGGCAGCACCACAAGCCAGGGCTGTACGATCTGGACCATGGAACAATAGGTTCTCCGCTATCACGCTGGCAGAGCTCTGGGATGCCACCTCAGAGAAAGACCAGGATCATTATTCTGGCATGTATGCAGATGATAAAGTCCAATCAATGCTGGATGTGGACGCAGCTACTCCCACAGGTCAAGGGATGGGGCTTGGATCACACCCTTCTTTGCAAGAGACCGCTATGAGAAACACAGTCAAACACAGAATCAGAGTGGCACAAGCAGTGAGCAAAGGGGAGGGGCACATGAGATATCCGGACCCGACCAGAACATGTCGCTCAGACGTGGAGCCAACCACGCCAAACCACATATGTTGATCAATGGTTGCTGTGGATCTCGCATACAGATAATGCCTGGTTGCTGCGAGCAGGATTTTTGAAAGACAGGATTGGGTCAATGTCATACCCTGCCAATACCATTTCTTTTAAATGTGCTCCAGTGTTTGTGTCAGGTGGTTTTTCACAATCCATATCTATTCCCATCACCATCTACCCACCTGACCACACTGCATTCAAAAGTGTTGACACAAAAGCCCTTATTGACTCCAGGGCAACTGGTTGCTTTATCGACTATGCAACTGTAATGGCATGCGACATCCCCACTACACGACTCAAGACTCCCCTGCAGGCAAGCAATGTTGATGGAACTCCAAACAAAAACGGCCTGATATGAAAACAGGCATCAATGCTAATGCAGATCGGAGAAACAACCGAACTCTGAGACTTCCTTGTTATTGACTGTGGCAAGGATGACATCATACTAGGATTGCTCTGGCTCTGAGACTGAAATCTGGAGATTAACTGGGAATCAGGAACTGTCCGCATCTACGATATGGAACCAACTGTACAGGAGCGCAAGCGCATACAAGAAGACAGAGCAGCTGCGGCCCACACTATCACTGCCTTCAACAGGAAATGCCAGATGAACAAAGTTCAGCGGAGACAAGCTCTGTGGTGGGGGAATAACTTCGATCTGAAATGTGCATACACAGCTCATCTGAAGGTACCTGACGTGGACCCGACCACACAGCAGGAGGAAGTACCAGCGCTCATAGATTGTGAGGAGGATGACAAAGACGAGCCAACTGGACCCTCCATTAGAAAAACTACAATTTTGACTTCTCTGGCCCAATCAGCAGAGAAAACCAAAAAGAAACTCCTGCAGGACTTCCAAGAATTTGAGGATATCTTCCAGAAAAAGGATGATGGTCCCCTTCCGCCTTACCGGTCGTTCGATCACGGCATAGATCTAGACGACTCATTCCTACCCAAGGTTGCCAAGGCCTACCCACTCAACCCTAGGGAGCGAGAGGCATGTAAAGATTTCATTGATGAACATGTTGAAAGGACACGTACCAGTAGTCACGTGACCTTATATTAAGTAAGCATTACAAAGCAGTATATAAGACTCGTCTGAGTCTAAATAATAACAATCACTCTTGATCTGCAACCGCTATCATCTCTGAGAACTCTCCTGTCCCAAAGGTAAGTACCCTAGACCAGTTCCTAGGGATCCCGTGTGGCAACGCTGGATTCCTGCTATTGCAACAGAACACTTGAAAGCCAGATGTATTTGCCCATTGAATTCCCCCATGGCTTCCCTGTTCTTCTTCGTCTCAAAGAAGGATGGTGTTACGATTCATTCTTTTTCTTCTTCGTTAATCACGTCTTATCCATAATCTCCTCGGACTTATCTTCTCTTTCTTCTATGATGACTCATTCCTTTCCATGTACATCCCACCGGTGTCCCGACGGAACTCCACTTACTTAGTCATTGTTTCCTTCCATCACGTTCTATACTCTTCTATGCTTGCCCTAAACCGCTTACATATCCAACATATATAAGCTGTAGATACAACTCAAGTGTTTCCTCACGCTGAGCTCCTTTGTCTCCTTGTACTGTGTACAATCTATTTTGCTCTTGCCTCGCTTCCTCATTGGACTCGCCCAACCCCATAGAACCTCTGAACTACTGGTCTCAACCCAGTACCTTTGACTCTTATGTGAACGCTCCACAAGTACCTTGAACCTTTGACTCTTTGATCTATAAGTCCTCATCGTACTTTGACTCGACGCTCTCTTCATTCTCTGTTCATCAAAGGCTATGCTTGTTCCTACCCGGACCAAGCGTAACAGATGGTAATCTTTGCCCCTGCCAAGATTACCGCTATCATAACGTGCACACCATCAAGAATGCTTACCCTCTCCCACTCATTGGAGACTTGATGGATCAGCTTAAGGGATCTCGTTACTTCACGAAGATAGACATTCACTGGGGCTATAATAATGTCCAGATCAAGACCAAAGATGCCTGGAAGGCAGCGTTCATCACGCCCTTTGGCCTTTTTGAGCCTCTTGTTATGTTTTTCAGCCTTTGCAACTGTCCTGCCACTTTTCAGTCGTTCATGGACTTCATTTTCAAGGATATGGTAGTGGAAGGATGGTTGATCATCTACATGGATGATATGTTGATCCATTCCAGGGATCTTACTGAACATCATAACAGAATGAGGCAAGTTCTGGAATGGTTACGACAAAACCGTCTCGGCCTCAAATTAGAAAATGTATGTTTGATGCATCCTCGGTTGAATTCCTAGGGATGGTCATTCAAGAGGGTATCATTGTGATGGACCCTACCAAGCTCTCGGCAATCGCTACCTGGGAACCACCTACGTCGGTTCGTGCAGTCTGCTCATTCATAGGGTTCTGCAACTTTTACCACAAGTTTATTCCGAACTTCTCAGAAATTGCCAGGCCGATCTTGGATTTAACAAAGAAAGGGCAGCCGTGGTCCTGGACGCACGTGCAACAACAGACTTTTGACCTCCTCCGTCAGGCCTTCACCTCAAAACCCATACTCACAATGCCAGACAACACAAAACTATTTTTCGTTATGACAGACACTTCCCTCACTGCCACTGGGGGCGTACTGATGCAGAAGGATGCCAACGGCGATTTACACCCTTGCTGCTACATTTCCAGGATGTTCTCTCTGGCGGAACGAAACTATGACATCTACAGTGACTCCAAAAACCCTTTCCATACTAACCTGGATGGTGGTGCGCGAAGCACTGTGGGAATCCTGCTTAGCTTTGGTGAGATCATAAATAGTACATACTCCTGGCTACAGAAATGCCCCTAGGTCATGTGATTTGGGTCACACACCATTGAGATGTGGCCATTTTGAAAGTGTAATGTCATGGAAAGGGTTTTTTCACTTTTCAATTTACAGGATTATTTAGGTATTATTCATACATATTATGGCCTATTTTGCTCCAAGCACTGCCTGAACCCTTCTAGACATGCTTTTAATCAATTTCTAACATTTCTCAATGGACATTCTCTCCCACTTTTTCCCATAATCCACAAACACCATTAGGAGGGTTTTTATGCTCTCCAAGCATTTTTTTAAGGAATCCCCAGAGATCCTTGATAGGATTCATATCAGGCCACCTTATAATCATGAAATCCTCCTGTTCAAGCCACTTCTTCACCTTTTTACAAGTATTCATGGGGTCATTGTCATGTAGAGAGATCATGTTAGGACGCTTTAGACCATAATACTCAAGGGTATTCATTTGTTCATCCTGCAGAATATGAAGGAAATTATAGCCATTCATCCTACCATCATTGCTAGCAGCATAGCCAAGGCATTTCTAAGACATACAGCCCCATAACATCAAGAAACCTCCACCATACTAAAGCATCTCTTGCATTACCCTATCACTAAGCCTCTTTTTCATATCCCTTTATGCCCATCTGACCATAGGCAATTGATATTGGTCTCATTGGACCTTCCTCCAATGGTCTATAGTCCAATCCTTCTTGGTGTAAGAAAATTCCAAGCAAATCTTGTAATGTCTAGTAAAGAGACTAGAGCATTTGAACTTGATCACAGCCCCCATACTGGATTTCTTCAAGTGGAAACAAACTGCCTTGGAGGAGAAGGGTATACTCTTGATATTGGTAGTTGTTTTGGTCACTTGCACAGCACAGATGTGACGTCGAGTGGGCTTGAGATCAAAGCCGTCCACCTGGAACTCAAAGGTGAATGCCTCCAATGCCCGTGACACCAGGGGGTGATCCAACTCTACCGTTTCCACCCACAACTCTACCCTATCCGTCTTGACACCGTTGCTCAATACCACCCTTTTGAAGCGAGTGACCTTGGATACGAAGTCCCTACCCTCAAGCGATCGTCTGACCGAGTCAAGGTTGATGCCGGCTGGCACATGTGAAATTGAAGCGGGAAATGGGGAAGGGAATGTCGGCGATGGGCAAGTTAAGCGGCAAGCGAGTCCTCGGGTGAGTTTAATCCAACCCGGGGGGAACTTCGACAGAATACGTGCCTTGTCAAGGACATTGAAAGTTGGAAGATAGCGAATGGTCTTGCCATCACTCGAGTACCGCTGTATCTGCTCCGGCCTGACTCCCCATTGCTCCACCACAAAGTCCACGACCTGCGAGGTGAAGCGCACATTGTATGTATTGTCAGGACCGAACTGGAGACTGTGTTCGTGCGCAGTGGTGAACACAAGCCAAAGGTAAGCATAGGGCTCGACTACCTTGTGGCTTGAAGGTGTCGTTACGGACGCTAGGAATTGACCACTGTACCAGGACTTGTCCTCTCCGAACTTCTCCAACATATCCCTCCCAATGATTTCGACAAGGGGGCGAAGTGCAGGGGCACTGGGCTGTTTCGTCGATGCAAGACCTCTTATGCATAGAGGCAACGGGAGTCTTTGTCTTTAATGTGGGAGTGGGAGTGTGCGACATTGAGGGAGAGAAAAGTGGGGATTGGTTTGGTGAGGACAGCCCTGTCGAGAGTCCAGCTCAAATACCTCTCGGGTGCGGAGTCTGTTCCGGTATCATATCGATGGGTCAGGGATTGACCCTTCGGTCTCGAGCACGAATATCTGCATTTGGGTGATTCGCGCCCTGCCGTTCGGCTGATATTTCCAAAAGGTTAAAGATTTATTCACAAAAGGAATAGTAGCATTGCACTGATCACAGCCATCAAGGATTTATCCATGCTGTGATGGCATACTCAACCCGATGTGTTCCGTGCTGGATACGTGCATTTGGCGCCAACCGTACCATACCAGCGTGTACTTGGACCAGGCCTTGCAGCCATTTTTGGTCATGGTGCTACTTAAGCGAGCTCCATATGGAATAATTGCTCGCCTGTTAGACCACACACAATAGACATTCCAGGGACATGGCGTATGTTCACAAGCGATGTGCACGTTCCTGATGGCTCCCCCGCGAGGAGCTAGGCCCCTTTTGGGTTTATTCATGTCCTAGTTATCTAGCGAAACACATGGAAAACACGTGTTTTGCGTCACTGACACTAGTTTGGCTCATCCACCCCTTTCGTACTCCAGCAATGTCCAAGGTCCAAATTAGACCATTAGTTAACAATCAAGTGCAAGGAAGGTAAATACATGCTAGCCCAGTCCAAAGACCTCGAGCGTATTCACCACCTTGTGGTGCCCCTATCCCCTCAAGGGGGTCCCTACCGGGATGTTGGGGTTGTGGGGGATCTTAGTGTGATCCAGGTGGCACCACGAGGAGGCGTCCCCCACTAGTGCCATGGTGTTCTTAGTGACCCAGCCAAAGCCGACCTGGCTATTTACATAGCAGGTTAAGGTCTCGTTCGTTATCAGAATTAACCAGACAAATCACTCCATCAACTAAGAACGGCCATGCACCACCACCCATGAAATCATGAAAGAGCTATCAATCTGTCAATCCTTGTCATGTCTGGACCTGGTGAGTTTCCCTGTGTTGAGTCAAATTAAGCCGCAGGCTCCACTCCTGGTGGTGCCCTTCCGTCAATTCCTTTACATAAGTGTTGCAATAGCGGGAATCCGGCGTTGCCGCACAGAATCCCTAGGAACTGGTCTAGGGTACTTACCTTTGGGACAGGAGAGTTCTCAGAGATGATAGCAGTTGTAGATCAAGAGAGATTGTTTATATTCAGACTCAGCAGAGTCTTATATACTGCTTTGTAATGCTTACTTAATATAAGGTCATGTGACTACTGGTGCGTGTCCTTTCAACACTCCCCCTTGTCTAGTATACGGTAGATACGTAGATATAAAAGTGAGGAATATAAAGTAAATAGAAACATCCGCACAGTCTAAGACGGCGAGTTGAATTCCAAACCGAGCTGGGAGCGGAACTCCTTGAATTTGACATGTCCAAGGTTCTTTGTGAACATATCCGCAGGATTGTCAGTGCCTGGGATGAAGAGTAGCTCTACCTGCTTCCATAACATCACAGCATTGTGTACAAAGTGGTAGCGGATCTGGATATGTTTGGAGCGTTTTTCGGTGACTGGGTTTTGCGCAATGAAGAGTGATCGATTCCCGCTATTGCAACAGGTTATGAGCCCCGAGCTCCGACTGTGCGGAAACGCTGTCGTTGCTCTAGGTGAACACCTTGGACATTGGCTGTCCTGAGCGGAAACGCCGGACACATCTCGATGCGGAAACGCTCTATGTAACCACCATCGGACTCTGGATGTAGGGGGTCGCTATGACCCTACATTCTAGAAGCTCTGACATTGTTGAGCGATGCGAACATTTTTACTCGCTCCCTTCACCGGTACCAAGCTGACACGTCATCTTTACAGAACCTACTACCAACCATGAGCTCCATCCTCACCACCATTCCCAAGATGAACGGCACCAACTACAAGCGTTGGGCCCAGGACATGGAGTCCTTCCTCCGCTCTGCCGGACTCTGGAACAAGATGTACACGAAGCCACGCCCCCAGACTGCTGGTGATGACCAGGACATTTGGGACGAGAATGATGACAAGGCACTCGGCACAATGCGCCTCCGCCTCGAAAACGCCATCCTCTCCCAACTGACAACCAAGGTTCTCGCAAAGGACCTCTGGGACGCTCTCAAGGCCTTATATGACAAGGCCTCCATCGCCTCAGCCTACTCCGAATGGAAGGCAATGCTCGCCATCACCTTCCCCGACAACAACCATCCCGGCCCATCCTTCGCGAAGCTCAACGCTTCATTCACCCGGCTGGAAGAACTCCAGCACAAGGTCCCCGTCAACATCATGGCCCTCATCACGGTGGCCAAACTCCCCAAATACACGGAGACCCTCCACCACCAACTCAATTCCAAGATCAACGCGGACCCCACCAAAACAAAGGTCCTCACCATGGCCGAACTCGAATCGGTCCTCAACGCTGCCTGGCAGCACCACGTCTCTCGCCGCCCTCCGCCTCGTCAACAGGCCAACAAGGTCTCCAACGTGCATCATCAACAAGGTGACCCCTCCTTCAAGCAGCAACAGCAGCAGAAGGGAGATGCCACAGAGAAGAAGGAGGAGAAAAAGGAAGAAGGCAAGGGGAAGAAGCGTCGTCAGGGCAAGCGCTCTGAAGAAGGTAAGAAGAAGCGCAAAGATCGTGCGGTGAACGCCGCTGAGGCATCCTCCGCCTCGTTCGCTTTTGTGAACTTCCTCATGGAGCCTGCCATCATGGATCCCGCCTCCACCAACTTCGCCAAGCCCATCACTGACTCTTGTGCCCTCGCACACACCACCGGCACAGCCCACTACGGCCCCCCCGCTTTCCCTCAGGCCCAAGAGGCCATCTCTCTCGCTCGCCGCATCGGCGCCACCCCTTCTCCCGAGGTTGTTCGCACCCTCGAACCCGTCGCCTCCCGCCGCCGCCACTACCGCGATCACTCGGCTTTCACAGAGGACGGTCCCTTTGGGATGAACCCTCTCCCTCACCACCACGCCGGCCCCTCCACGCCCTCTCTTATTGAACGCATGGAGACTCCCCGCATCATTGAGCTTGACTCCGATGACGAGGACGATGTTGTCAGTCTGGGCGAGGAGATGGAGGTCGATGAATACGTCGAGAGGTTCTTTGACGAAGCCTTGGATTGGTCAGTCCCCGATTTCCTTTGTCCTGCACTTGCAGGAACTGACTCGAGGATTTTTTCGCCTCAGATATTACGTAGTCGTACTGCTCGTATACCTGTAGTAGATGCAATGGACATTCCTACTACTGCGTTCCCCCTCGCTATGTGTGATAACTGTGAGAACCAAGCCAGTAAAGGTAAAGGAAAACAAAAAGAGGAACATGACTCCCGCGCGCCTGATATGTGGCTACTTGACTCAGGTGCTTCGGCACATTACACACATGATCTGGACGACCTAGTCAAATTTCAGAAATTCACCACCCCTCGGTACTCACAAACGGCTAATGGCCGCGCCAACATTGTTGGGCAAGGAACCACCATTGTGCACTTCCAGGGTAAACTTGTGCGGTTATCGCCAGTTATTTACATGCCTTTATGCACTGTGAAGCTCATTTCTATGGGCACCTTACTCAACGATATGTAAGTGTATGACGGTTAAAACCTGTGACAATCACATCGACATGTTTGACAAGTGCTCGCACCAAATCATCCTCAGTTTCCATTCTCATGGAGACACACTCTATTGGATTAGGGCACCCATTGTGAAACCACAAATGGATCTTGCATCCCTCACCTCTGTCGACTATGAGTTACTACACCGACGACTCGGTCACCCCTCTCGTGATGTACTCCGTGCTGCCAAGAAGCACGTAAAAGATTTCCCGGACGTTGATATTCCGTCCAACCCTCCTATCTGTCCCGGATGTGAGATGGGCAAACAGCCCAACCGCACTTTTCCTCACAGCGAGACGCGCGCAAGCGCTCCCTTTGAGTTAATTCATTCTGATCTAAAATCATTTGAAATTGAATCGTACCACAAGTACAAGTACGCTGTCGTCTTCTATGATGACTACACATCCATGGCTTGGGTGATCCTCATAAAAACAAAGGATCAAACACTTCGTGCAACCAAGCAATTCCACGCCTATGTGCGCACTCAGTTCAATGCCGTAATTAAACACTGGTGCTCTGATGCAGGGGGAGAATACACCTCCAAAGCCTTCACTGAGTATATGCGCGACAATGGCATTCATATACAACAATCCGCCCCTTACACTCATCAGCAAAACGGACGCGCGGAACGCCTCATCCATACCATAATGGACAAGGCACAACCTATGAGATTACAGGCTTGTCTGCCTGATTCCTACTGGGAGTTTGCGGTAATGCATGCACTACATGTGTATAATCGCACCCCTTCCGCTCGACTCAACTGGAAAACGCCATCCGAGATGCTTACGGGCCAAAAGCCCACTTTTTCGCATCTTCGTGACTTTGGCTGTGGCGCTTACGTCCACATTCCGGTCGAAACTCGCGGTGGCAAACTACAGCCCAAATCGCAATTGATGATCTACCTCGGCGTAGCCCTTGGCAGTGATTCAAATTACCTTTTCATGCGCCCTAACAACGCGCTCCACACATCGGCTCATGCCATCTTCGATGAGAATTTATTCCCTCGATGCTCTAAGGCTCAGCCACACCGGCCGGTTAACCACCCGCCTAAAACTCACCCTCATGATGATGAGTCCTTTGACTCTGATTCTACCCTTACGGACCTCGAGTCAGATGCGGAATTCGCTACTCCTACTGTCCACCCTCGTCGCCCAGCCCCTAGGCCTGCAACTCCACCTCCAGCAAGGGTACCTACACCGCCTCCGGCACCTCCCATTACCCCACCTCGTCAACAGCCACCTCCACCTCCTGCTCGTCCTGCACGACCCCAACGTGACCGTCGTGCTCCTTTGCGGCCCGATAACGTTTATGGGGAACATCGCGATCGTGTCTGTCAGCTTCATGACATTGAGCGCGTCTCAGATCGGCACAGACTTGAAGGAGAAGAACCAGCTGGACCTTCAGATTCACCCATTGTCCCTGGAGGAATGCCTCCATCCCCGATTCTGTTGGAAGATGACGTTGAGCGCATCACCAGGGAAGGGGGAGACGCATTGGTTTCATACCTCTGCAGCCGTGCCATCCCGCTGGAAGAACAACGATCCAACATGAATTACCGCGAATGGACCTACCGCGACATACAGAAACTGCCACCCAATGAGCAGACCCTTTGGCGTAAAGCCTGCCACGATGAGTTACAAATACTCAAAGATCGAAAGGTCTATGAAATCGTGGATCGACCCAAAGACAGAAAGATCATTAAAAATCGATGGGTCTTTGATGTTAAAACAGATGGCAGAAAGAAAGCCCGGCTCGTAGCCAAAGGCTTCTCCCAAGTAGAAGGGATTGATTTCGATCAAATATTCTCCCCCGTCGTACGCTTTGAGACAGTGCGGTGCATGCTCGCCCTCTCAGCAACAGAGAACTGGTACATTACTGGTCTCGACGTCCGATCCGCCTACCTATATGGCAAACTGGACAAAGAACTATATATGGATTTCCCAGAAGGCTTTATGCCTCCTCACCTTAAAGGGAAAGTCTTGAGATTACTCCGCGCCTTATACGGCCTAAAACAAGCAGGATTAGCTTGGTGGTGTGAACTCGACAAATCCATGAAAGAACTCGGCTTCACGCGTCTTAAAACAGATGCTGGCCTATTCATCTATCGCAAGGGCAAAGAGCTTGTCCTAGCGATTATCTACGTAGACGACACCATCTTCTGCGGCCCCAACAAAACCTTTGTAGACAAGGTTAAAGCTGCCTTTATGAAAAGATGGGAATGTCGCGACTTAGGAGAAACATGCGAATTCCTAAGAATGAACATACGTCGAGATGGTCAAACCATTAAGATCGACCAACGAGAATACCTCGACAAAGTCATTGAGCGATGCGGTATGACTAACGTGAAAATCACCAACACCCCTCTTCCTCAGGGCTATTACCCAGAGAAGAATGATCTACCTGTCCAACCGGAACTTCGGACACGATTCCAACAGGTTATTGGATCATTACTGTACCTCATGATCGGCACAAGACCTGACATCTCATATGCGGTTACCCAACTCACCCGCATGTCAGCCAACCCATCAGAAGAGCATCTCAACAAAGCTCTATACATCTGCCAGTACCTTTTAGGCACCCGAGACTACTCTCTCGTATATCAAGGCGGAACAGGCAAAGGCATTATCGCCTGCACTGACTCTGATTGGGGACAAGACAAAGTCACGTCTCACTCGCAAACAGGCTTTTACCTGAAATTCGCGGATGGTGTGTTCTTGTGGAACTCACACTTACAAAAGACCACTGCTCTGTCTTCTATGGAAGCTGAGTACATGGCCTTGAGCGACTGCACGCGCCAGGCCATTTGGATTCATCAAATGATGGAAGAACTCGGCTATCGCCTTGGCCCCATCCCCGTTTGTGGTGACAATCAAGGATCGCTCTTCATTGCGCAAAACCCAGTCACTGAAAAACGCTCCAAACATATCCAGATATGCTACCATTTTGTATGCGATGCTGTGATGCTATGGAAGCAGGTAGAGCTACTCTTCATCCCAGGCACTGACAATCCTGCGGATATGTTCACAAAGAACCTTGGACATGTCAAGTTCAAGGAGTTCCGCTCCCAGCTCGGTTTGGAATTCAACTCACCGTCTTAAGACTGTGTGGATGTCTCTATTTACTTTATATTCCTCACTTTTATATCTACGTATCTACCGTATACTAGACAAGGGGGAGTGTTGAAAGGACACACACCAGTAGTCACGTGACCTTATATTAAGTAAGCATTACAAAGCGTATATAAGACGCTGCTGAGTCTGAATATAAAATAATCTCTCTTGATCTGCAACCACTATCATCTCTGAGAACTCTCCTGTCCCAAAGGTAAGTACCCTAGACCAGTTCCTAGGGATCCTGTGTGGCAATGCCGGATTCCCGCTATTGCAACAAGATGTATAGAGCTTTGTTGAGATGCTCTTCTGATGGGTTGGCTGACATGCGGGCGAGTTGGGTAACTGCATATGAAATGTCAGGTCTTGTGCCAATCATAAGATACAGCAATGATCCAATGACCTGTTGGAATCGCGTCCGAAGTTCCGGTTGGACAGGTAGATCATTCTTCTCTGGGTAGTAGCCCTGAGGAAGAGGGGTGTTGGCGATTTTTGCGTTAGTCATACCGCATCGCTCAATGACTTTGTCGAGGTATTCTCGTTGGTCGATCTTAATGGTTTGACCATCTCGACGTATGTTCATTCTTAGGAATTCGTGTGTTTCTCCTAAGTCACGACATTCCCATCTTTTCATAAAGGCAGCTTTAACCTTGTCTACAAAGGTTTTGTTGGGGCCGCAGAAGATGGTGTCGTCTACGTAGATAATCGCTAGGACAAGCTCTTTGCCCTTGCGATAGATGAATAGGCCAGCATCTGTTTTAAGACGCGTGAAGCCGAGTTCTTTCATGGATTTGTTGAGTTCACGCCACCAAGCTAATCCTGCTTGTTTTAGGCCATATAAGGCGCAGAGTAATCTCAAGACTTTCCCTTTGAGATGAGGAGGCATAAAGCCTTCTGGGAAATCCATATATAATTCCTCGTCCAGTTTGCCATATAGGTAGGCGGATCGGACGTCGAGACCAGTAATATACCAGTTCTCTGTTGCTGAGAGGGCGAGCATGCACCGCACTGTCTCAAAGCGTACGATGGGGGAGAATATTTGATCGAAATCAATCCCTTCTACTTGGGAGAAGCCTTTGGCTACGAGCCGGGCTTTCTTTCTGCCGTCTGTTTTAACATCAAAGACCCATCGATTTTTAATGATCTTTCTGTCTTTGGGTCGATCCACGATTTCATAGACCTTTCGATCTTTGAGTATTTGTAACTCATCGTGGCAGGCTTTACGCCAAAGGGTCTGCTCATTGGGTGGCAGTTTTTGTATGTCACGGTATGTCCATTCACGATAATTGATGTTGGACCGTTCCGTTTCCAGTGGGAAGGCACGGCTGCAGAGGTATGAAACCAATGCGTCTCCCCCTTCCCTGGTGATGCGCTCAACGTCATCTTCCAACGGAGTTGGGGACGGAGGCATTCCTCCAGGGACAACGGGTGAATCTGAAGGCCCAGCTGGTTCTTCTCCTACAAGTTTGCGCCAATCAGAGGTGTGCTCAATGTCACGAAGCTGATGGACAGGATCGCGACGTTCCCCGTAAACGTTACCGGGCTGTAAAGGAGCACGACGGTCACGTTGGGGTCGTTGAGGACGAGCGGGAGGTGGAGGTGGCTGTCGATGAGGTGGGGTGACGGGAGGTGCCGGAGGTGGTGTAGGTACCCTTGCTGGAGGTGGAGTTGCAGGCCTAGGGGCTGGGCGACAAGGTTGAACAGCAGGAGGAGCGAATTCCGCATCTGACTCGAGGTCCGTAAGAGTTGAATCAGAGTCAAAGGGCTCGTCATCGTGAGGGTGAGGTTTAGGCGGGTGGTTAACCGGCTGGTGTGGCTGAGCCTTAGAGCATCGAGGGAATAAATTCTCATCGAAGATGGCATGAGCCGATGTATCAAGCGCATTATTAGGCCGCATACAGAGATAATTTGAATCACTGCCAAGGGCTACGCCGAGGTAGATCATCAATTGCGATTTGGGCTGAAGTTTGCCACCGCGAGTTTCGACCGGAATGTGGACGTAAGCTCCACAGCCAAATACACGAAGATGTGAAAAAGTGGGTTTTTGCCCCGTGAGCATCTCGAATGGCATTTTCCAGTTGAGTCAAGCAGAAGGGGTGCGATTGTATACATGCAGTGCATGCATTACCGCGAACTCCCAGTAGGAATCAGGCATGCAGGCGTGTAATCGCATGGGTTGTGCCTTGTCCATAATGGTACGGATGAGGCGTTCCGCGCGGCCGTTTTGCTGATGAGTGTAAGGGGTGGATTGTTGTATGTGGATGCCATTGTCGCGCATGTACTCAGTGAAGGCTTTGGAGGTGTATTCTCCCCCTGCGTCAGAGCGCCAGTGTTTAATTACAGCGTTGAACTGAGTGTGCACATAGGCGTGGAATTGCTTGGTTGCACGAAGTGTTTGATCCTTTGTTTTTATGAGGATCACCCAAGCCATGGACGTGTAGTCATCATAGAAGACGATGGTGTACTTGTACTTATGGTACGATTCAATTTCAAATGATTTTAGATCAGAATGAATTAACTCAAAGGGAGCGCTTGCATGCATCTCGCTGTGAGGAAAAGTACGGTTGGGCTGTTTGCCCATTTCACATCCGGGACAGATAGGAGGGTTGGACAGAATATCAACGTCTGGGAAATCTTTTACGTGCTTCTTGGCAGCACGGAGTACATCACAAGAGGGGTGACCAAGTCGTCGGTGTAGTAACTCATAATCGATAGAGGTGAGGGATGCAAGATCTGTTTGTGGTTTCACAACGGGTGCCCTAATCCAATAGAGTGTGTCTCCATGTGAATGGAAACTGAGGATGATTTGGCGTGAGCATTTGTCGAACATGTCGATGTGATTATCACAGGTTTTAACCGTCATACACTTACATATCATTGAGTAAGGTGCCCATAGAAATGAGCTTTACAGTGCACAAGGGCATGTAAATAACTGGCGATAACCGCACAAGTTTACCCTGGAAGTGCACAATGGCGGTTCCTTGCCCAACAATGTTGGCACAGCCATTTGCTGTTTGTGAGTCCCAGGGGGTGGTGAATTTCTGGAATTCAACTAGGTCGTCCAGATCATGTGTGTAATGTGCCGAAGCACCTGAGTCAAGTAGCCACATATCGGGCACGCAGGAGTCATGTTCCTCTTTTTGTTTTCCTTTACCTTTACTGGCTTGGTTCTCACAGTTATCACACATAGCGAGGGGGAACGCAGTAGTAGGTATGTCCATTGCATCTACTACAGGTATACGAGCGGTACGACTACGTAATGTCTGAGGCGAAAAGATCCGCACATCAGTTCCTGTGAGTGCGGGACAAAGGAAATCGGGGACTGACCAATCCAAGGCTTCGTCGAAGAACCTCTCCACATATTCATCGACCTCCATCTCTTCGCCCAGGCTGACAACATCGTCCTCGTCATCGGAGTCAAGCTCGACAATGCGGGGAGTCTCCATGCGCTCGATTAGAGAGGGCGTGGAGGGGCCGGTGTGGTGGCGAGGGAGAGGGTTCATCCCAAAGGGACCGTCCTCTGTGAATGCCAAGTGGTGGCGGTAGTGGCGGCGGCGGGAGGCGATGGGTTTGAGGGTGTGAACAACCTCGGGAGAAGGGGTGGCGCCGATGCGGCGAGCGAGGGAGATGGCCTCTTGGGCCTGAGGGAAAGCAGGGGGGCCGTAGTGGGCGGTGCCGGTGGTGTGTGCAAGAGCACGAGGGTCGGCGATGGGCTCGTCGAAGTTGGTGGAGGCGGGATCCATGATGGCAGGCTCCATGAGGAAGTTCGCAAACGCAAACGAGGCGGAGGATGCCTCAGTGGCATTGGCCGCACGATCCTTACGCTTCTTCTCACCTTCTTCAGAGCGCTTGCCCTGACGACGCTTCTTCTCCTTGCCTTCTTCCTTCTTCTCCTCCTTCTTCTCCGTGGTGTCCCCCTTCTGCTGCTGCTTGAAGGAGGGGTCGCCCTGTTGGCGACACACGTTGGAGACCTTGTTTGCCTGTTGTTTAGGTGGAGGGCGGCACGTGAGGTAGTGCTGCCAGGCAGCGGTGACAACGTTCTCCAGGTCGGCCATGGTATGGACCTTGTTTTTGAGTGGATCGGGGTCGATGGCGCCGTTAAGGTGTTGGTGGAGTGATTCCGCATACTTGGGAATCTTGGTGATGGTGATAATGGCCTTGAGATTGTCTGGGACCTTGTGTTGGAGGTCCTCGAGACGAGCGAAGGTGGCGTTCAATTTAGAGAAGGCGGGGCCAGGGTGTTGAGTGTCTGGAATGGTGATGGCAAGCATGATCTTCCACTCAGTGTAAGCGGAGGCAAGGGATGTAATGCACAGCGTAGACTTGTCGTAGCGTGCTGCGATACGGGTCGAAGAATAAGCGAGGTAGCGAGGAGTTCAACTCAAGGACGGGTGCCGAGCTTCGAGACGATGCGAAGCCTAAGCGGGTCTCTCCTATT
>JBBPSJ010000331.1:0-20382 GCA_038093535.1 Boletus reticulatus
CCGGAGGGCATCGGATCTCTCAGACTTTGTGGGTGGAGGTAGGTATCCTTGTTCGAGAGGACGAAAATGGCATCGTCGACATCCTAACAAGTGCAGGAGGGTGTCTCTTGCCGTTGCAATCGTCGTGTTCGTCGTGCTCATGAACACGCACGTAATCAAGGATGGTCTGGAAGCGAACAAGTGTTTCGCCATCCTCATTTTCGGTACTGTTATGTGGGCATCTGAGGTCTGTTCTCGGCGTGTATTGGATGACTTTTGAGCTGACAATGTTTAGGTGATCCTGCTATTTGTAACGTCGACTCTCATTCCATTCCATTTGGTCGTCTTCAGAGTCATTCGTTCAGATGGTGAAAGATGTGGCACCATTGTCAACGCCGGATGCAACCAAGTAAGTCACGTATATCCCGCTCGAGAAGGTTGTTGACACGCGCGTTACGCAGATACATATTCTCCGTCATATTCTCTCCTGCAATCATGCTTCTTGTGGGTGGCTTGACGATTTCTACTGCGCTCAGTAAGACAAACCTCGACCGGATGTTGATCACTCGCCCTATTCCTGGACCCGTAAGGAGCATTATGTCGTGGGGGTGAGCAGGTCGTGATACCTACTCTGGTATGTTGACCATGTCAGACACCCTCGAATGACACTCACTTATCGTCAAGGCAATTGATTATTGTCGTCCCTCGGAAACATCGAGGTTACTCCAGTAGCTGGGGTCACGTTCATTTCATTCGAGACTGGCGCCGTCCTCAATCTCACAGGCGATGTACATAACCTCGTCGGTCCAGCTGCACAGGCGCTCATACCTCGTATCAATGCACTGACAACTATCCACGTAACTGGCTACATCTTTGTAGGAGACGCCTTACCCGTCCGCCAGAAACCGGGAACGCAGGTACAGCGCAGTCCCTACTCCCCATCCATCCGACTTCTTGCAGAGGAGATCACTTCGACGTACTTTGTCATTGAACTCCAAGAGACATCCATGGCCACCCTCGCACGCGTCGAGATGCACTCCCGTGACATTGCGACGTTCACGTTCGAATCACCGACGCATCTCAACATCGTCCCTGGACAAGCTGCCGTATCAGCACATGGCCCCAGACAATCCAATGAGCGTTAACGATGACCACATACGCACCTGGACAGTGTCCAGGTCGAGTCGATGGGCTGATCTGTTCCCCGAGAGCAGGAATACGGATACCACTATGGATCCTACGTCGTTCTCGCTCACGATCCGACACAAGCCCGGAGGGGCGGTGACTAGTGCGCTCTTTGCGATTACAAAGCAGATGGGCAAGTTCCGCCCTGAGCTGCTCGAGGACGCACGACCTTTGCAGTTTAACGTGCCCCTCGTTGGCGTTGCCGGTGACTTTGGAAGCGGACTCTGGGACCCGAAAGTGGTTGTGGTTTGCTGGTGGGATCAGGTGACACCGTTCCTTGCCATGCTTGCCAGCTTGCGCGAGGGGCGCACGAATGATACGAATGATATCATCCTCGCACTATCCACACGCGAGCCTGACGTGTTACTTGCACTGATCGCGAGTGCTTTGGAGCGCAAAGGTGATCATGTTCGAGAACATGGAAGCCTTCGAGGCACGCTGTCGATCTACCCCTTTTCTCCATTCCTGTCTCTTCATCTTCGTCGGCAGTGACAGCACATGGGATGGTGCTCACGGTCGAGGTGACACATCATCCTAGTCGACTGAACAGGGACACGTTACGCACGTTGAACATCGAGGACATACAAGAAAGGCAAGCCTATCAACATGCGTTGACATCTACGGGGGCGGGTCTGTTCGGTCATCGAACTAGCTGTTGGGTGCAACACCTTCCGACCAGACGCACGACCGCTCATCGATGCCCTGACTAATATCCAGAGTGAGACAGCTTTTACATACTTTCGTCGACCTGATGGGTCTCTGACACTATCTTCACCGTGACGAGACTCCCCTGTGGACCCTTCGGACACTTTTTTAGCGACGTACCTGATTGCAACATGGGCCAAGATTTGTCAAGCACTGGGACCTGAATTCGAACCTTTTTTGCCGGTGGTGATGCCACCATTGCTCAACGCGGCGAGCGCCAAAGCGGATGTATCTGTCTGTGGTAAGCCCTCAGCGTGCATGCATGTGCTTACGTTCATTTCTGTCCCAGATCGTCGGCATGCGTACCTCGACCATTGACGAAAAATGTTAAGCCTTTGACACGCTCGTCATCTACTGTACTGTCCTAAAGGCCCGAACCTGGCCTTACATCACGCAAAGTCTCGAGCGGACGCTGCCAGCTCTGCAGTTTTATTTCCATGAGGGTGTACGGGAGGCGGCGTGTAGGTACGCATGCTCTCTCGTCTCTCTTTTGACTACAGAGGGCTAACGTGACGGTAAACACACTCGTCCCCCTCCTGACGGCCTGCGCTAAACACAGCGGCATGCTCACGCCACCCATGGTCACCGCCTCCCTCTCCGAGCTCATCTATTGCATTCAAATCGAGACCGACCCGTCGTTTGTCGCGTCACTCTACAAGGCCATCTCGGACACGCTGCGCGTCGTCGGCGTGCACGCGCTCACGCCTGAGATGACGAGCGGCTTGATGGACGGGACGAAACACCAGTTGCAAAACATGGCTGAGAAGCGGAAACGACGGTCTGTGGGCAATGGTGTCGGCGGCGTCGCAGGACCAGGGGGCAGAGAGGGCACTGCCGGTACCGACCCAAACTCCTCCACGCCACACCACCTCACCCCAGATGAGGACGACCGGGACGAGAATGCGCTGATGAAGGAAATGGAAGAGTTTGCGCTCGAGGATATGGAGAAGGCGTTGAGGATGCTCGATGGCCAACATCCATTGTTGATCGCCGTCGCGAGCGCGCGGGGGCTGGGATGTCATCGGTATCCGTGGGATGGCGAAGAGGAAGGGGTTGAGAGGGCCTGAAAACGTCCAAGGGTGGTGTAGTGTCCGCAAGGACCTTAGACTGTTCGCACTGCCCAATCGTAACTAACAAGTAGAGTGAGCTTAGACTTATGTTTTATTTCACCATCGTCAACCATCTCCCATATCCGTGCGCACAGACGGGACAAAGAAAAGATGTATCGCGTCTATTGTACACTTATTTGGTGTATCTTTCCAGATATCAACATGAACGGGGAATAGATTGTGTAATGAAGGACAACCATGCGACACGACTCAGCGCCATCAAGTTGTACGACCGGATGACAGGGGTAAAAGAAGAGGGAGCAAGGTAGACAACGTCACCGACGTTGTCGTCAGAATTCGCCCAAATGAAGAGAAAGCCTGGAAGCGAGAGCATGTGATCAGCCGGCAACGTAAATCTGGCATTGCCTAGCCGTGGTGTGCGAAGCAATAGAGGTTGATGCTATGTTATGATGAGACATGCGATAGAAATGACAAGAATATCCACAGAAAATGGAAGCTAGTGATGAGTGAATGATAATGTTAACAAAGCGGTGATGATCCTCGGTGACGACGGAGTCCCTACCAACAGGTAGTGAGCGCGACTCGTAATGCAACGGAACCGAGAAGGAATCGGGCAAAGGGAAGAAAAATGCAGAGGAAAAGGAAAACTACAGAATGCCCGAGTCTTTCAAGGCATTCTGTAGAACCGTTTCCTTCACTGCGGCGAAGACTAAACGAATGTTTGTGGCATCCGTTGCTTGTGTCAGACTGGATGCTAGCGTAAGCTAGAGACAAGGTTACAAACACTAAAGACGTACTGAGGATAGACAGAGAGACGAGCACGATTTGTTTGCATGAACCTCCAGAGAATATACTTGGCAGCCTTGTTGATATCTGCGCCACCAGAGTACTCTGGGAAATATCTCTCCAACGGAACCTGACAGCACGTGAGGAACACGAGACTAAACTTGTCGGAAGATAGTCGCACCTTGGGGAGCTTCGTCTTGAAAACGTCAATCTTGTTGAGGAAGAGGATAATTGACGTCCTCAAAAACCATCGGGAATTGATGACAGATTCAAAGAGTATGAGAGACTCGGCCATCCGATTCTGCAGAGCGCGCGGTTAAAGTGCAACTATGAATAACACATGACGGACTTACCTGGGTCTTCTCCTCTAGCAACACTTGGTCATACTCACTTAGGGCAGTACAAAATATTATGCTGGTGACACTCTCGAAGCAATAGATCCACTTTTTGCGTTCCGGCCGCTGACCGCCGACATCGAACATATGTATCCTGAAATGGCATTGGGCGAGAAAGATGTGGCAAGTCATGGAACGTACCGGAGTTGTCCTATGGTAAATCTAGTTTCAGTAATACCCGTTGTCTTTTGACGCGCTCGCAGCACGTCATTTTCAGTAGGAACGTAGTTGGGTGCACCTATGCGGAGGACGTCGGTGAAGAAGCTGACGCGAGACTGTGAGAACGGTCCAACAACGGACAGGAGCCTACTGACTAGACGGCACTGTCCATAAGGTAAAATTCGCTACAGTGATCCATCAGCTTTGGGATTATCGGATCTTGCCACAGTTTATGAATGGCTTCAGCGACTTCGAGCGAGAATTCGAACGACGGCGACGGGTCGATACGGTAGTCGAAAATAAGTTCTGCATTAACCTGAGATGGCAACGATGAGGTCCCATACACAAACCTGGGGTAAAAGACTTGACTTATGCGGTTGTTTGAGTCAACGTACTCGAGACCGATCTTGCGCATTGCAAGGACAATTGCTTGTGCACTATCTAGTGTATTCCGGTAAATGGTTGGTCGATAGGTCATGAGTTCTTCGTTGGTGAACCCATTCTGGTGGATGATCTTCATTTGTTTGACGATGGTGGACTTTCCAGATTCTCCCGAACCTGGAACAGGTTAGGTGGGGAGTGTGAAGGAGGCGCTCAAAGCGCGGGCAAGGAACATACGAACCCAGGAGTAAGACTTTACATTCTCTCTTGAATCTTTTTGACTCTTCCAGTAGGAACTGGTCTATAGCCTCTGATTTGGCTCTTGCCGGGTCGTGTGCTGAAAAACAGTTGCCCATCTTAATAATGGGTCCCAGAGTAAAGAGGGATCCGAGAAAAGACGGCGCACCATTGAGTTAAATCGATGGGGTCAGGTACCTGTGACAATCAATTGAATCGCAATTTACTAGTAGGGTTGCAGTTGGCCTTTACATAACTTCCGTACTTTGCTTTGCTTCATACTTATGAGATCACGGCATCAAGCTCCGCTGTCATGTCATATATTCCGGTCTCGAATAAGAGCCTGTGAGAAGAAGCACGGTTTGCGCATCGTTCAGACGAACCTGGGCCTTCGTTCCTTTATGGTCCCTCGGTGCTTCTCCAATGATTTCCTTCAGATTCACCTTGACTTGGTCGAATGATCAGCGACTCGGACGTCAAAGCTTGCGAAAAAAGCTATTGGTACTGGCGTGAGTGTACCTGGATCTACTTGGACATGCTCAGCTTGTTACCAGAGAGGATGGTTGTACTCGTAAGGTAAGCGTTTCCATGTAGGTGATGACCACTGTCTGCGAATCTATGCTGCCGGCGTTGACACCACCACGCTAGCCAAGTATCCCATGCTCCTGAGGATTCGTGCATCCCTGAATACAAACCGTAAGGGGAGGGTTTTGTCTGCCAGAATCGTTCCGATCTCTGCAAAACGATCCGTGTCAAAAAATTGGGTAATACTGTATAGTTTCACGTGACTCGTCTTTTAATCAGCATCGACTTCAAGTTAGACAGCACAACAATAAGACATCTATGCCATCATGATCCCTGGTTGCAGACGACGGTCGTTATAAGGTGCCGCTTTATGGTCACGTCTAGTGCACGCAAGTGGTGTTTCGGCTCCAGATAGATCGCTCATTCAACAGCAGGGAGTAATAATTTTTGCACCTCGAACGAACAGGGGGAGGAGGTGGGTGGATGCATACAGACATCTCTAAATGTCTCAGAAGTTGGGGAATTGAGCGCCTCTATGGGGTTGGTGACTGTACTTCGTTTTTTGGGAGAAATTCTCTTAGAGCCTATCTGTACATAATCAATCTCGCTCTTGTGTTGTCTCTTGCTTTACAGATGTAGTTTCTCCAGGAGTCGGGGACTTGGCGCAAGGGCGCCGCTACCGATTATGTAACCGAGACGCAGCTTCAAGACGTTGACCGCAGCTGCGCTGACACCACTGCAGCCCATCATCGATTCATCTATCTTGTTTGGACGAGCCCCAACTGGGCCCCATCCTGCACCCTACGTGTCTCGTCGTATCCAATTCCTATGCTCTACGGAATGCCCACCCTTTCATCTTTCGCCTTCCAACCGACATCCTGAAGACATATTCATCGTGCCTCGCTGCTGAGTCACCCGTGATCTGGCCACGCCGTGGTGTTGGTTGCCGAGAAGGAGTTGCCAAGATATGGTTCGGGAACACCAAGGTCGGATGGAGCCGCACCACCATGAGGGAATGGGTCATGCCACATTCGTAGTGCAGCGACGGGGCCAGATGGATAGCCAGAATTGGTGCAGAGAAAACAGATACTAGAACGTCGCGGTGGACACATGGACAAGCCCGGTTAGTTTCACCTCATACTTACCGCTGTTTCGTCCCTGTTAGCCTCAGGCTGGAACGTGCCCCCCACTGTCCAGACAAGGCCGATTTCCAATCCAGTGGTAAGCAAAATGCATTCGGGCCAGCTGCTTGGGTACTAATCGACAGGTCAGCCTTTGAGACCGAAGGTATAAAAACCCTCAGGCGTGAACATGTCGGATCAGTTATTTCATCGTTATCGTTCTATCCGTCACTTCCAACGCGTACATCAATGACAGAAATTGCCAACGCCGTAATGATCTGCAAGAAAGGACACGTCCGCCGCGTATGTCATTCTCATGCTACCGTTATTCACAGAGGTAACCTAGAATCTTAGCCAATGGCGACTTCCAGGCCGTTCGCGGTCTGCAGTCTATCTACGAAGCGGTATGCTCCTTCGAAGAGGGTTTTGGTGCAGAAATGGCCAGTATCACCCAAGCAACGGTTGTCATCCCGCGACGGTTCTCTGCCTAGTATCGTTCCAAAGGCAGAGCCGTGTCCCCGACTCGGTTGGACTGCGTGTTCCCGCAACTATCAATCCTCCGTTGACGTTGTGGGTACTTCTAGGGAGAGGCAAGATGCACGGCCAAGGCTACCGCTACTGGTATTCGCGAACCAGGAGTCTCCCGCCAGAGGCTGTCCGTCGGCGAGACTGCATCGCATGTCCAGCCCACGAGTTCCTACGGCAAGATGCCCGTCATCGCTGTCGACTGGACCGAAGCCCTTACCACCAATGCCGACCACGTATCTGCAGGCTGTTTCACCATCTCTGTCGCCACCGCCGTCTCCGGATTGGTCTTCGCTCCCTTCACAGAGCTGCACCATCGTTGCCAACGTCGATGTCAAACAAATCTCGACCCCGGTGACGATCTGTGGCGACGAGGACCTCTCTGTCATGGGCTATGTGCCGAACTCGAGTGTGCCAACCACGCCTACTGATTCATGTGGGCCATCTATGACCCGTTCGCCAACGCAGTCGTCATCCCTGACGGTTACTGAACCCGGCGACGAGGACCTCTCGGGCATGGACTATGCGCAGAGATTGGGTGTGCCAACTACGCCTATTGATTCATGTGGGCCCCCTACGCTCGGTTCCAGTTCGCATCCGCAGTCGTCATCCCTGACAGTTGTCGAGCGCTCGCCGGGTTCAGCAAATGCTACGGCCGAATCGGATGATGCCTCTGGGATGGGCATCCAGACAAAGGGGTCATCCAACGATACTTCGCAAACAGATCTTTCGATGGTCATCCCTGCAAGGAATGCCGTTGTGTCGACGGTTCTCGCTAAGGTGACAGACAATGATCCGGCTACATCTATGACTGTAGCTGCCAGCACCATTATGAGGTGCAAGTTTGGATACGTTCCACGCCGCGTATGTGTTTGTGTTGCTATGGATAGCATTTGCTCACCAAAACCTTAGCCGATGGCAAGCTCCAGACCACTCGTCTGTAGCCCGTCCATGGAATGATATGCTCCCTCGAAGAGGATTCGGGTGCAGAAGCTTCGACTGACCCCGTCGGCAACGTCGCGCAAAAAACAAGCGTTGGTCCCTCATACAGTTTCGACGAAGCTGGTGTCCCTGCTCAGTCCCATGCTGAGTGTCCTTCGGAAGGCAGCGCACGCCGCCTCATGTCGGGACCAGAAACACCTTGCAAGCTTCATCTCTGTGCCAGATGGTCTGGCGCTGGGGCGATAATCCAATAGATTCGGGGGCATTATATATGCGTCCCTGAACATAGAGGGATTCACATCGAAGAATCTGCTCCTGTGCAGGGATGATCTGGAGCAAACTATGTATTTGGACGTTATGTTCCTGTTCGAGACGTGTTCTTGCTGCCTAACGGATCTGGTTGTCAATGAAGCGCAAGTCAAGGAGGAAATAAACACACTTGAACTTTGTTGCTCTGCATGAAGATCGGCACGAAGGGAATTGATGGATATCCTTTTCGTTACGGAGTTCTTGGACGGCTTTCTCGAGATGCTCGATTTTGCTATCTGATGGAGGTAGTTGCAGACGGAATGAGTCAGGGTACGAACGAATGCACTTGAGATCCTTGACATACGGAACACCTATCAGAGGCGAGGATGCGGGATGAGATCAAGGAGCCAACTCGTGCAGCGGGCTTTTGCAAGTGAACTTACATCATTTCAGTATGGCGAGGGAAGCACATTGGAGAGATTGCGAACAGTAATTTGTTGTTTGTGGTGGCTGTAAGGTCGTAGTTCGGCGAGATGGCCATAGACTCGATGTCATAAGTGTACTCGATGACAGACCCGATTTTCTCGCGGGTCGGACGCTACGATGAACGTGTCATTGCTCGCCAGTGCGGTGCACGTTGCCTTCTCGTTACTGTCACCAATGTAAAAGTGGCTTTCTCATGAGCAGTACTAGTGGCAGCTACTACATCCGAGAATCCCCACGTGGCAATTTTTTCAGAAATGACGTCAGCGTTTCTGAAAAAATTGCCACGTGGCTCATGCATTTCGTTTCCCCTACATACCTGCACTGTTCCAGCAACCGCGAGAAATGACTCTTGATGATAGCAAGCGAGTACAGCAGGCATTCATCAAAGGTGCTTTAACGGCTCTAGAAGCACATGTTGGATCCTGCTAATCCATCAAATTTTCAAACCCTGGCGTCACAAATTCTCTGGTGCATCTGTCGGCTAAGAACCTTATTCATGACCGGCCCGGAGTGCTGAAGCCACTAGCAAGAGCAATAGAAAATTATCTGTATCAAACACCTCCTAGGTAGCACGGCCGGATTCGATTGCACTGTTCCAGCTCAATTGGTCAGCCCTCTGATCTGTGCAAAATATGCTTGTCATGCTGCCAGTGGTATTAGTACGTAGGTGTAAATGGACGAGGTCTCAATTCCTTCTGAATGTTGATGCATACTAAACCAATGCTGCTTTCGCAAAATGAGCCTCGCCCATCACGATCAAGGGATGAAATGCCAATGCATACCTCTATTAATTCGGGATGCACAACCCCTCACGAGGATGATGTAGACAAGATTTGGCTCGGAAAAGAATGGCCGCAGATCCCCCTCTTCGAGTTTCCCCCACCATTCGAGGAACTCGGGGAAGCGTTCCCATCGATGTAGCGGACGTGTAATTCGAGCTACTGCTAGCCAAAAGTGGGTGGTTCGCCAGGGAAACTAACAATGAACACCTCGGCTCGCGATTCGAATTCGTCACCTTCAATGTCAAGCTCGATAACTTAAGTCGTGACCATTCCGCTCCATCAGCGTGCGCAGGTATACACCTTTGGATTATCGACAAGGCTAAATGCGTTTTTATGAACGAGCAACATAGGGGCAGAAATTGGAAGGCAAGGTTAGCATGTAACCCAATAATGCATCGCTTCGTTGACGTGGTGTCCTTGGGGATCCAGCAGAGTGATGACTCGACATGGTCAGAAAATTGAATCGAATAATCTTAATAACTTGTTGCCGCGTTCAGCATTTTCTGCGCTCGTGTAGAACTTCAACCCGTGCGGTTTCAACCCACGGAGGGGGTCGCGAGCAATACAAAGAGGCTCGTTGTGCTACTTTTTGATTGCGAATGCGCCTGGTATTTCTGAGTCATGTCATGGGTGCTTTGCGTTTCTCTCCAACTTTCTTACTAGAAGTTACTGTCAACGAATGAAAAAAAAAACCCCCAAACGAGAATCCGCATTCCGGAATGTAACCTGTGACACAACAACTCCCAATTAGACCGTTAGCAGTACATTGCCAGAAGTGAGAATAAATATCGACCCACGAAAGTCGATCAAAGGGCCAGTGAGAACCAGTCCAGAAAGATACGGAAACTTTCTACTCGCGGGAGACCGTAAAAGGCTACAAGATGGTCCGAGAAATTGACAAATGAAACGGCAAGTAAACGGGTGTTGGACGTGCTCTAATGACATCTAATTACACGACGCCCGTATTGCCGCAAGATTCTATGTTATCGTTTATTGGTTGTTAGCATGTTCATTACTAATGGTTCGTCGACCCGCACCTGGACAGTGCTATCCGAAGCGACCCTCCTGGCCACATTTTGACGTATCGGCGAGAACAACAATGGACCGAACGGTTGTCTCAAGCAAGCAATAAACTGGAGAGCCTGTGTCCGCTTGTCCGTCAACGATATGGGTGAAGTAGGCGACAGGAGCGATGTCGTGTCTCAGGAGGAGCAGATCCTGTAAATCGTGGTTGAGGAGGTTCACGTGACGAAGGTAGTTCGTCGATAAGCGACGGTCATCAGGTATTGTCTCGGATACGGCCCCAGCAGGTAGTCGACCGAGGAGAAAGTCGACCCACAGGTGAACGAGATAGAGATGGTCGAATTGGGAGAGATCCTCCATGGTCCTGGTCTTCACAACTCCGAGCGCAATGGTTTTTGCACGGAATACTTGTCCCGACCCAATCCGATTTCGAGAAATCGATAACGGCCCAAGTTTGAAAAGGAATGCATGAGAGTTTTATCCGTCTTCCTACGGATGACAGAACAGGAAGCTCGCTGACTCAATCATAGAATTTGACGATCGGGGTAAGATTGGGTGTTTTGCGCACTCTGTTAGTAGTGGTCTGCATTTCGGTGTATGTCATGGGTGGTGGGATATGTGAGGTCGTCAACTCGCTGAACACCAGATGCTCCTCAAAATCGCCACGCCGCGATGGAGAGCGAACTAACACGACTGTCAAAGCAGAGCCCTGGTACCATTGGAACATGGCAACTAGCGCTTCTCGGAGCAGGGAGTGATCCAATTTGTCGGTACAACAGGTATCGCTCCAAGCCCAATGCAACCCCGCATCCCGTACGATCTTGCAGAACATTTTAAGCGTCATTCGCGTCGAGAATCGAGTTCATACACTATGATGCACGTGACCTCCTCAAATGGATCTTCGTTGTTTTCCCACGTGTGCGAGAGCATCGACGGTGGTCAACGTCGGTCATCATGGAAGAGATCAGCTCGTAGAAGATCGGGTGCGATTCAAATGCCACAGCTTGTTCCGCTTTGTTGAGGAGTCAGCCGGAGTTGATGTTAATGAGTACCCGTGGAGAGTCACGGATAACATCTTGAATGACGTCCCGGATGGCCGCTTTCGTATTCATGTATTGGTGATGAAGCTCTGCAGAGAAGGTCAACAGCTGAACTTAAGTGTGATATCAATGCCCTTACCGTGAATCTCTGGATCAGATGACTGCGACATCTTGAATAACATTGCTTCAAAAGCACGGGCTGCATTTTCGTAGTCTCTCGCCTCGTGTAACGCTGCGTGTTTCCTCTCGTAACCCCATGGGGACGATGGATCGAGCTCGATGACCTGATAATTGATCTATCGACCAGGACCAGCCTGCGTGACACAGGGCAACTCACCTTGTTCGCATCATTTAACGCTGGTCCCCACAAACCACTGGCTATGTAAGCTTCGCCTCGCTTGATCAAGACTCGTATGAGGGATTGTTTTGGCAAACGCGCGATGGACCTGGTGCAGAGAACTGGAGATCGTGTCCGTCAACGACACTTCGGCATCTACGAAGGAGCTATTGTCATGAGTCGAGCATAGCGTCTGTGATATGAATGAATGAAGTCGGAGAGAAAGAAGAAAATCAGTTCTGGTGTTGTAAAACTGTTGGAACACGCCATTTACAACGCACGGTACTTACAGCAGACCAGAAGTTGTGTTTGAGATCTCGGATCATGAGTCCTCCATCTAACGTACTGATTGCGAGAAACCGGTCGTCCGGGGAGAATGCGAGGGAAGATATCTCCCGAGGGTGTTGAATGAGACCGGACTGAGTGAGTGTCAACGTGTCCCAAAATGTGATGGTATATTGTGCAGAGTACGCAATGAATTTCCTCTGTTGGGGCAGGGCAATGCACGAGACTTCACTATGGGAAACTTGCCACTCCGTGACCGCAGAACCAGTGGAGGCTTCAAATTGCTTGATCGTGTTGCTAGATATGAGTCACTCAAAGAGGTGGTCGCCGAACCAGAGGAGAGATTTGTTGTAGAACGAGGTTACTCGCACGTTGATTTCCACATGTAAATGACCGTTGTTGCTGTCCCAGACTCGAATGGATCCCTTGGTGGCAGTCGGGATGTGATCGCCTGCGGCGAGTAAGTTCCCTATGGCACACGCCAGTTCGTTGCATGTCATATTCACCGACTGAAGCATTTGGTGTGCATTCTGACACGACTGCCAGAGAGGGACTCAGAGGGAAGGGAGACTCGGATATGTATCTGGTGTGAATATCGGAATGGTAAACACGAGGCACCAGTGCCATGGTGTGAGCTAATCTATATCGTCACGATCGATGAGATGAAAAGCGCGTACCTAGCATGCGTTGAGGGTGACTCATGCCCTTGATCCTGCACGCGTGCACACCCAACCCAAGTTCTTGTCTATCCCTTGTGCGGTGGGCGGTTATGACGTCGACACCAAAAGGCACGTAGTATTCGTTTCAGAGAACTTGTAACGACTGCCCGTCGACTTCTAGGTGGAACAAGACTGATTGAAATCAAAAGTGAACATGCAATATGCTCAGTCTTCTTCACCGAGGATGGCAAACAAGTAGTGAGTGGCGGTGAGGAGGGAGTGCTTCGTCGATGGCTCGTGGACGTTGGACAAGAGGTTGGCGAACCAATTCGAACTGAAGGGGCAGAAATCTACGCTACCGCGCTATCTCCAGATCGCAAATGGCTGGTGTGTGGACTCCGGGGTGTAGAGATGAATGGAGGAGATGAATGCGCTATTGTGTTGGATATGGAAACCCACGAAAAGGGTTTCGATCTCGATGGTCACGAAGACACGGTGTTCTAACTTCTCGGTGGACATCTCTTCCGACTCTATGCGATTTGCGACGGGTGGGTATGACAAACTCGCATTCATCCACAGCATGAGCACCGGCAAAATACTCGTGGGACCACTTGAACATGACGGTATCGTTATAACGGTGCGGTTCTCTCCAGACGGTGACCGACTCGCTAGTAACTGGCGACGACGAGGACCCAAAGTCGTTTCACATCTACAACAGCGAGAATGACCAACAGCTGTTGGAAATCCCTTCCACAAGGGCGCCAAAAAGGTTTCCCAGTTGCCGCGGTCCCATGTTACGATTTCCCATACCTTCCGTCAGAGAGTATATCAGGTGAGCTTGACGAAGGAAAGTCTTCAGCAGGATTGAATGATCAGCGGCTCGCTTGAAAGTGAAACAAGGGAGTGGGATGTGAATTACATGATCATGATCAAATGATCGCATCGACGTTCTGCAGAATTGAGGATAACGACCGGTTCAGAGTGTGCTGAAGCACAGAGCTCAGAGAAGTGCTTCGGCAGGAGGAACCGCTCGAAACCAGGAAGCCGTCGAATCTGTTGAAGAAGTTTATCTCACTCGATCGCGAGCGTACGGTGAATACAGGGGAATTGCGTCCTTGAGATCGCTCGGCTCCCCGAGGCGCTCAAAACGAGCAACGAAGGAGAGACCAAGGTTGTTCAGACGACCCGGCTTGTCAGAGTGACCAATGAACACACGGTCCTGTATCATAGAAGCAATCGTCGAAAGAGGATGCAGCGTGATACAAATTATGTAGTCTTGAGCGTTACTAACCTAAGCTTGAAGCTTGAGCTACGGACATACATGGATCCGAGACTGCGAATATACAGCCATCCGTAGCCTTCTGAGGGACGATAACCACTGGGGTCCCTTCGCATGGCGGTGCTGCCAGTGTTTGTCTGCGGGATGACGTAACCCACCGTTCCGCCCCTTGCCTACTACCCATCACTCAGTATCTCATGCTCTTGGCCTTTCTAATCCATTCCTCGATTTTATCATGAATTTCTTCCAAATTCGTACATGTTCTGCACTCGCGTCGCCCTCCTCGCTGGCCTCAGCGCAGTTAACGCCGCCAGAAGATTCAGATGGTGAGGGGATGTGGCAGAAAGGGCAATTGTCGTCCAGCAAAGTGCAGTCATCCAATAACATTGAGAAACGAGACTCTACCGAATCATTAAAAAAGAAGCCGAAGAATTCTGAACAACTGTGGGGAGGGGGTCGGATTGACGGGGGTGACCCGGAATCAGATAAGCAAGCATTAGGTTTGTCAATCTCTCACACATCGATCATCATCGTAGCTTACTTTCCCTAGACATAGTACTTCGTCTACTTCGATATCCAACTGAAGAGTGTGCAGCAAGTCTATTCAAATCGTAATCCGAGCAGATCGTTAACAATCTTTCAGCTGTATCCTCTCTCACAAGCTCAGTACGCGGTCATACTCTCCCTTATATCCGAGTCAAAAGGGTTCGTGGCTGCAAAGTATGATGTACTCTACAATTGCATATGCAACTCTGATCGACGGATTGACTTCAGACATTGGTTTAACCCTGAGAAGAAGGCAATTGTTATCATGGGCCCTCCCCGCAAAATACACGAAAGCCTTGTCGAATCGTTTTCATCTCAAACTGTGAACGACTACTCAAAATACTGTGACCCCTTACTTGAGTATGGTCTCATGGTGCAGGCTCTCCTGAACTCCGTGATCGACTCCGACGGCATTCCAGACTTCCAGCTGGTGCTCAACACGGAGGTTGTCTCCGACATTCTTTGGATCGGCGAAGTTGGGTTCAGCTCAACCGAGGCACAGATGAAGAAGAAGCTCGAAAAGCTTGTGAGAACCTCTACCTATTTCATCTTTCTGGTCAACATTGTCGAGGAGAGGTACAGGGAACCGGATGATTCCACTTTGGCCGCACGAGCGTTACGAGCTCAAGGTCTTCTCACCTTTGAGGAGTTCAGTGAAGGCTATCGCGTTTCTTTTGAACCTATCAATCTGCATGGAATTCATTGGATTACGCTGAAAGCCGTCCGATATCGGGTCAGCTATTCCGAAGCTGGGGGCGAGTTTAATCTAGATAGCGATGACCCTGCCATCGCTGCAAGTGGGGTAAGTCTGCACATCCATTCCCGTCATTTTACTGACAATCAGTCGATAGATGATCTATCCAAATGTCGAGATGGCAGACGTGGAAGCTATTCTTCAGAAAGCAAGGGTGCGATTGCACCGAGTCGTTTCTACCCACATCCCGAACACCCCATCTGGGGTAAACTTCGAGCCTCTGGGACCTCTTCCATATGTTTGGGCCCGCCACGTTCTTGCGTCCAAGCTCTCCCTCATCCGGACCGCATACGCGCGTTACAAGGACTGGTATAACCGTGTTTCAAAGAAACGTAAACTCGTTCGGTTAGACGAGGAACACGATCATCTTCCAGCTGTGTTTAACGAGTCGGACAATGTCACATTATCTACAACCGCCCCACCTCACGGATCTGACCTCACTGAGCAGGTTGCTATCAGTTCCTTGCCTGCGGTCCATACCCCCTTGACATCCCCCCCCACCACCCCACCGAAATCGAGCTCAAAGCGGGATAAAAGATTGAAAAGTAGAGGAGCCAAGGGAGGAGCCAAAGGTGCTTAGATTGTATATTACTCAAATCGTGGAGTCACCAACCTGAGAGGTCACATCTCTGTTTTGCTTTTTTTTCCTTATGATGCGCTTCGCGTAGTTGTACACTGTCTCTATTGTCTGTCGTCCGTCGCCTGTCTGTTGTCTGCTGGCCGAAAGGCCACATCCGTGGCAAAACCCGCTACGTAGCCACCATCACCGTCCCAATCCCGCAGCAAACTGGATATTGCAACTAAGATCATTCTGCAGTCGTTGTTCTGCGACAGACATTATCCCTCCAGCGGCATTTATACTGTCAATCTGCTGACGAGGGACGGAGGAGGGACCGGCGTCTGGATTAGCATGGAATGTATTATTCGCGTCAAATCTGGATGCATTAGTATTACATCCGACAAAACATAAGAACGTCGAGACAACTATGACACTAACACAGTCAAAACGATAGTCGTTGCCGAAGGTCGTACACCCATTGTCTGCGTTAGAAAGTAACAACGAAAAATTAAGGGAAGAAAAGTCAGCGCTGACTTTTCTTCCGTCCACTGACATGTGAATGGACATAACGAGAAATACGAAATATACAAAAGCACAGAAAGAGTGACATGCTCGTCGCGCGGAGTGATCACTGAAGACAAAGACTGCAGACAGGAACACACGAATCCCTGCCAAACTAGTTTTCGAGGGGGGGGGACAGAAACCCACTACTTACGTAGCGGGAATTTGTCAATGACTATGGAATTAGAGTTGTGATGGGCAAAAAAAATGACAGCCTTGTTACGCTTCGCTCCCTCTCCGACTGGCTCTTTGCACCTCGGCGGTCTTCGAACAGCCCTCTACAACCATCTTTTTGCAAAGAAATACGACGGGCAGTGGATACTTCGAATTGAAGACACAGATACCATGCATCATTAACTCCACTTTGCTTTCTTTTGACTCGCACTGTTTCCGTACAGTCGCAGTATGTTCCTGGCGCTGTCGATGGCATTAAATTGGGCTGGCCTCTTCTATGACTTCGGTAAATTCAGATCGTGACTCTGGGCACTCAAAAACTGACTACCGTGCCTTTCTCTGGGGGGTCCTGGATTGGATGGTCCACATGGCTCGTATCATCAGGTACATGATCATTATTGTTCCAGAATCAGCATGGCTAAACACCCCCTGCTGAACAAGCAGACAGTAGTCAATGACGAGAGGTGCGAAGTGTCTGAGTTTCTAGACCAGTGCAATAAATGCTGAGAAGTTTGCAAGCAGACTGTACCGCCGAGCTTTCTGTGGTTACCGTTCAACCACAAACCGAATAAAGATGAAGGCTGGTATCATCACCTAAGAGTCTTATCGCTCCCGCACATGGTCTATGGCGGAAGCGCTCGGAACCAGGATACCTGGAGAGAGTAGATTATTAAAGTCATATGATGTGCGACGAGGGCCGACCGTGCCAGCGCTGGTACGTGCGATCTCGCGTCGTCAGCTCTCGTCCATCCCGTGTGACCGATATGTCTCCCAGCATCAAATGTGAAATAGGCCATCTGTGCCACGACGAGCAGCGGCCGCCCAAGAACAAGCAGGAGACGCCCGTGCCGCCGAACAGCGCTGAGACGTCGAGGATCATACCCCGTGCGTAGTTTTGTATCTCTCACTCGGCCGTGTCACTGGCTCATGTCAACTTGCCTCCTAGAAGCAGCGTACGGGAACGCTGCGCTGCAACAGCCTTCGAGCTCGCCTTGGTCCATGAACGTGGCCCAGAACACATTCCTTTACCAGCTGGCAGAAACCCTCGGTAACGGGTTCTCTGTCCTAACGTGCGTGCATACGTTTGGACCCTTTCCTTTTTGACGACCATCTCGCATTAGCATTAGCGACTTTTTTAGAAAAGCTCGACGATGGCTCCTTCTTTGCTTCCCCTCAGATCGTGACACCTTCCCTCATGTCGGCGCCTGCATACCCCGCAAGTACAGAGACGAATGTCTGAACTGTGCCATTAAAAGCAAGTACTATGAAGCAGGCTTGTTGAAGCCCTATGAATATATCAAGGGTTATGCCCGCCTGTCGAGATGGATGGACCACAAGTAGGTTGTTTCGCTTTTGGTTGACGAGCGGCATCCTCTGACGAATCCACCCTAGCGTTTCTCGGCAATCAAAGCAGCAAAATTTTACAACCACTCTCTGTTCTCCGACCCAAATTCAGAGTAAGTAGGCGGTTCGAGATCAAGGCGGCGGTATCACATGCCGTGGTACAGGCTGTCGCTCAGACTCTTCGGGATATCGTCAGTAAACAGTTGTTTGGCTCACACCACTCTTTCCAACCGATTTTCTCCACAGGACCTAGTTGGATGATCGAACGGTCCCACCCCTGTAGACGTCAACACATGTTGATAGGCAGAAACCCCGGTCATCGCAATCGCGAGACCTAGCCAAACATTTGAGGAGGAAATGATGGACCGAAAACGAAGTCACGACGTCAACAGGTCCACCTCAGACCCGAGTCCTTTGTCACGAACAAGCGACGACCACTATGGTACTTCCTTTCAAACTGTTCAGAGGGTCGTTTTCTGATCGGGAATGTAGTCCTACCTTTGCCCTCGTCTGGACCACCACTGGGTGCTGACCTCTCTACCATCATCGAGGCTGAAAACTCGGGAATCTCGAAGCACATACCGCATCTCGGGGACACCACACATGCAGACGGCGACAATGATACGCCTACATCGCCATTCGATCTCGAACGCATTGACAAGAGTCAACTTCCTTCTTCTGACTCAAAGGCAGCATCCCTTCTCGATTTGTCCAAGCTGGCCGCTGAGGTGATGCACGCATTAAAGGTCGAGGAAGCTACCACTGGGAATGAATGGCTGAAAGGTGTGGATTGTATTGTAGTGGAGGAAGGTTCAGATGATTCTGAGCCACTTTCCGGTGTCCCAGGAAATGCAGCGCAGGGTGACAAAGATCTCGATGCTGCGCTCGACTTTGATGCACTGAAGCAGATCAATGGGAAATCTCAAAGCTCAAATCTTGTTGCCACTCGTATCCCATCCCGAGCGCATTCGCGAAGCCCCAGCCACCCTACTTCGACGTCTTCGCTGCACCCACTAACCGGCAGCGACATGGTCTCCGCACGAACCTCCCCCCGTCTAGGCACTGTTGCCCCTCCACCAGCCCCTCACGCTATTGTGCACTCGTCACCCACAAGGCATTCCTTCTCCATGTCCCGTGGAAACCCTACACGGGGCCCACCCTCCTCACTTCCACGTCTCACGCGTTCAGTGACAACTGCACCTCCTAGCGTGAATGACTTGTCAGATGGGTCGTTGACTCCTTCAGCTATGCGTGGTCCGTCAAAAAGGCAACATCAACCGCCGTCGCCGCTGTCCTCTCAGACAAACTCTTCCCAAGCACTCTCACCCGCAAGCTCTCATGGATCAACAGATATGCCACCCCAAAGATTCATTGGTTCCCATTTCGCTACATCCCAACAACATGTATCATCCTATGCCCTGGGTAATTCTCGCCTTACAGATCCATCTCACGGGCTTTTGCCATCCACGATTCAGACTGAAAAGACTTCGTCCACCCCAATTCTCGTCTCGTTCTGCTTCAGACCCCCCACACCAACCTGGTTCTCCCGAGCCTTCAACTTGGCGGTGCTTTGGACTCCCTCAGAAGGTGGCGTCGCATGGGGGTAGCCCGACGTTCTTGGGGGTCGACTGCGCCAACATTAGTGCTGGCCTTGACGTGATTTTCCACAGCATGGAGAATTACACTGTGATTCCGTGAGAATGATGTTGGGTGGTCGTCAATATCCGCCACCTCTTCTCAGCAAGCTGCGATCCAAGTGATGAAGGAGAAGCATGACCTCGAAACCAAGGCGCTACTTTCTGCAGTCTCTGATTCATAGAGGACGACCAAGACACTTCGGGAGGGGAATCTCCAACTTCGGGATCGCATTCGCGAACTTGAGGACGAACTGGATGAAATGCGGACTCAAATTCACCGGTTAGCTTCTGGCATACTGCCACCGCGTACGCCACCTCGTAGTGCCTTCTCCAGGTCCCCTCACGACTGGCCAGTACTTTTGCCTTCCCCGTTGACAGTTCCACGTCAACCGATGATTCCCTGCTCACTGTCGCATGCGCATACAAATGGGCTTTCGGTGTCCACCGTGGACGGACTTCAATCATCACTTGCGGCATCACCTTCTCGTGCTGGTGGCATTGGCAGCACCACGTCCCCGTTGACGGCGTGCGAGCACGTCGTCCTCCGTGTTCCCAAACCTGCTGCAGAATATGTCGTCGCTCATGCATGAAGAATCCATGCACGATCGTCCCGGACTGTCAACTGCGCCTCCATCCCCACCCTCGCCGATGCGTAGT
>JBBPSJ010000332.1:0-20375 GCA_038093535.1 Boletus reticulatus
AGATTAGAGCTTACTCTCTGCTGCATACCTCGTGGGTTGGCGGCGTACTTCCACGATGGGGGTCTTCGGAGATCGGGATAATGCTGGCAAGGTATGACAGATCCAAAGCCATCTTGAGATGGAAAAGTAGTAATAACACCTGAAAGCGTGGTAGAAGTTACAGCGCGGCAAACATGAGGATGCCTCAAGGAATTCATAACTCCGCAGCTTAGTTTGGCACTGGCCGTGGATATTGTCATTTCCTGGCTGCCTCGTTTACCCTTGTCATCATAAACGCTCGTGATCAACATGGTGAGATATGTGACGGATTGGCTTGACCAGCACCGGTGCTACCTGACCACACAATTTGCTACAATATCCGCCGCTACCTGCTCCCCTCCGGTCTTGAAACCAAGCAGTACGACTCCCTTGACGTGAACCTCATGAAAATTGACATCGGGATGTTGGATTGGATTAAGGGCCTTCATGATCTGGCGTTCCAGTTGAGCGGCGATGATATAGTAGTATTGTATGCTTTTTAAAGCGTATCATACTGGTTCTTCGCTGACTCGCTTCCATCATTCAGTGTGATGGGCCCTTCAGGGAGTGGAAAGAGTATGGTACGACTCTCTTCAGGTTCGTACTACAGTTGAGCTGCAATGCACTCGCAGTTCGTAGAACAAGCAACAAAGAGCGCGTTCGTCAAAGTTGGCACAAGCCTTCGACCCTGTACGGCGACAGTACAGGCAATTAGATGTGAGCTTACCGAAACGGCGAAGGCGGCTTTGGGAACCACGATGCAAAGGAATATCGTGTTCGTAGACACGCCTTCCTTTCATACCCAGGCTGGCCGACAAGATGAAGCGGCAGAGAACGTGAAGAGTTGGTTGAAAAATTCAAAGTAGATTTCCTTTGCGCATTCGACGCGAGCGAAACTGACAGGATCGTTACTCAGATCCAAGTCTACTCCGAGTCTTGTCGGGACCATCTACATGCACCGAGTCGAAACCGACCCTCGATACGAACCTGTTCAGCAACACCTGAATACTTTTGCCCATGCATTTCCGAGAGATTTCGTCCCTTTTCCCCAGAGACTACATGCCGTTTTCAGTTACGAGGGCGTAATCCCCGAGCATACGATCCAACCGCGCAGGGAGAGATTCGAGGCGCAGCTATGCACCCTGCGCCCGAGCCTTGGGCAACTGAAGTGGGACACTTCCTTCCATCCTGCCCTTTTCCGACAGGGCGATCCTGAAACAGCTTGGCAAGCTGTAGTAGCACTTTTCACCCTTCCACAACCCTGACCTAGGTGACTTCAGCATTGATGGCTTTCGGCACTCATTAATACTAGTAGTAGAGACCTGGAACGTATGCTAGTTTCCGACACAATGTACTGGCCACGGTAGATGAAGTGTCATTGCTATATAGAGTTAGCACATGGAGGGCGTCGGCTGGGGAATTCCGAGTCAGGCACATCTTAACAAGCACAGGCCAACTCAGTAAGCCCTAATGCCCACTGCAGTACTACTTCGGCGGGAACATCAAGGGGCCGCGCCATGTTATCCTGGGGTTGTCCATGAGGCAAGTCAGGCGTGTATGAACATGTGGCATTCATGGCCTACGTATCGAGATTCAGATGTTTACCAAAACAGTGACTCGGACGGGCGCAGTGGCAAACGGCAGGCAGTGACCACACAATCCCCTACCACTCCTCCTCCCAGCTTTCTGCTCTTTAGAAAGCAGATACTTGTACGCTTAGCGCGGACCTCGCCAAAGTTCCGACAGCATGGGGCTCATGAGTTGGATAAAGGGCCGCCGTGGTCTGGCATTCCAACTGAGTGACGATGATATAGTAGTATTGTGTGCTAATTTATGATAGGTATCATTCTGGGTTCCCTACTGACTTGGTTCTATCATCCAGTGTAGTGGGTCCTTCGGGAAGTGGAAAGAGTACGGTACGACTCTCCTCAAGTTCATGCTACGGCTGAGCTTCAACGCGCTCGCAGTTCGTAGAACAAGCGACAAAGAGCTCCGATCTCGTCAAAGTTGGCACGGGCCTTCGACCCTGCACCGCGACAGTACAGGCGATAAGATGCGAGCTTACCGAGGCGGCGAGGACTGCTTTGGGACTCACTACGATGCAAAGGAATATCGTGTTCGTAGACACGCCTTCCTTTCGCACTCAGCCTGGAAGACACGATGAAGCGGCAGATAAGTTGAAGAGTTGGCTGAGCAAATCAAAGTAAAATTTCCTTCGTGCATTCGAGGTGACAAAAAACTGACAGTCTGTTCAGATCCAAGTCTACTCCGAGTCTTGTCGGGACCATTTACATGCATCGTGTTGAAACCGACCCTCGTTACGAACCTGTTCAGCCACACCTGAACACTTTCTCCTGTACTTTTCCGAAGGACTTCGCTCCTTTCCCCCAGAGACTACATGCTGTTTTCAGCTACGAGGGCGTAATCCCCCCTCAGACGGTCCAAATACGCAGAAAGACGTTTGAGACGCAACTAGACTCACTACGCCCGAGCCTCGGGCAACCAAAATGGGTCACTTCCTTCCATCCAACTCTCTTCACACTGGGCGAGGCTGAAACAGCTTGGCAAGCTGTATTGGAACTTTTTTCTGGCACTCAATTCTGACCGGGGTGGTTGGTAGTATCGACTTACAGCACGAATTCTAGTGAGGACCCGCCAATAGAATGTACGCTAGTTTAGCCTCGATTCGGAGCACGAGAACTGTGTTACTCCACATAGTACTACCATGATTCATGAAAATACTGGTCGTTAGTGCCACACGTACTGTTAGTGTTGCCGCGAGGCGAATTGAATCGAATCGAAGTAGCAGTTTCGCCTGAGTTCGACTTAGTTCGTGTGATCGAAGTGGCGCGAGGTGGTCTCTCTTCGCCTCTCGAGGTGAGCACGAAGTGCCGGCAACACGGCCCGTCAATCCCAACCAATCAAATCATTCTATTCCCGCTACGAAAGTAGTGGGTCTTAGGGTATAGTTACGGTCCATTTTTCGCAAAATTGCACACTTTTACATTTATGTTTATTTTTATTTGGTTTGGAATGTTTGTTTGACTTCCTTGTCGGGTGTTCTTTCTTATCATACCTGTCTCTTGTCTTTCTTCTGTCTTCCTTCTTCATCATGCGTCTCAATGGTTCACTCGTTCGTGGGCGATTCGATGAATCCGTATATTGATGCCTTGTTTCTCCTGCGGCTATGTCCGTTCATTGTTTGAATGGTGATGCTCGCAGCGCCGTCGTTCAGGCTATTTATCGCGGGACGTCGTTTACTGCGGATGTCTCTATCGATGTTAACCACATTGACTGTGATATTGTTGTGGGTCGTGAGTGGATCGCTCTCTTTCACCTTGTTGTTGACAATCCTTGTTCTGGTGAGCCTCGTGGTGTCAGATGTGAGCCTCATGGTTATGAGGCTGGTATATTGAGTCGTCCTCCCAATGATGGGAGTGTTTCAAACGCTGTATGCGAATTGCCTCGTGATGAGGATGTTTTTTTGAATAGTCCTTCCAACGATGGAGGTGTTTCTGTCGTTACCCCGGGTGATTCTCGACGTAGCCTCTCCATATGGTCGCTCGAAAGATCATTATGTTTGGATGATCCTCCTTCACTTGAGTGGATTGTTTTCCATTCTGACGTTCAACTCGTACGTCGCTGTTGTGCGTTGCATGGGGTTGATATTACTGATGCTGTAGTTTGCAGTGATGCGTTATTGAAACATTTTTTTACGGGTAAGTGTGCACTTACATGGAACGTAGACGAAATGACTGGTTGTCGAGAGGTGAGAAGAGGTTTTGATGGTTGCATCGATCTTGTCACGGTCCTTCTTGGTATTGTTTTGTTACCTGATCTCCGTTATTCCACTGAACGTCTATCGATGATTGCCCGTGCTGTTGGCCTTGTGTCCTCAGGTGCCAGTGTTGAGCGACGGAAACTAGTGTCTATGTTGACTGGTTTCAGAGACGGGTGTACTAAGGTACCACTCGACGTGGACCCGAAATTGCTGTTCTGTAGATTTGAGCAATTTGATCGATCTTCTCTTTTGTCAATGGGATTTGCACATGGGTTGGCTCTCGTTGGTTCCCGTGATCTCATCCGTGATCAACTTACATCACATTTGATAAACGGGGATTGTGCAGATGGTGCGAGTTCGAATCATCCACTTTGTGTGGCAGTTGTTGGGGAATACATGAGAGGTTTGATGACCCATGATAAAGATGTTCTACATGTTCATCTGCTTAAATCGGTTTGTCCATATGTGAAGTCGCGTTCGCTGAAACGCATACTGCATCTCTTGGATGTGACCTTTAATACCTCATGCAAGGTCATACAACTTCGCAAGCTTCTTTGGTCTTACGTTGATCAACTACAACGTGAACGTGAACGGGCTAATGTTACTCGTCCGACATGGCCATCGGTAATTACTGAACTCCAGAAAACTGAGATCGTGCAGAGGTTTCGAGACACTACATCCTCCGATGCCTTAATGACATTTGTCTGTGCATCGTGCAGTGCGAGACACAACTGTGGGGATAGAGTCACTGTAGACACTTCACAGTTAGACCTTACTTTACTGAAAAGGCCAGACTGCCGAGATCTTCATGGTGTGGCTGTTGACCCTCGTTGGTTAGATGGGGACTGCATAGGCCCGGATTTGCACAGTTCTTTTGAGGTGCTACGTGATGTTCTGGTAGCACAAGCGGGTCTTGTTATTGAGGACGGTCGTGTTGCTGGTCTGCAATTGTGTGGTCAGTGTTGGAGTTCTTTAAAGAAGCACAAGACACCCGAGCTTTCATTGGCTAATCATATGTTTCTCGGTGATGTTCCTCCCGAGCTTCAAGGGTTGACGGTGGTGGAGGAGGCCATGATTTCACGTTGCAGAGCAAAAACTTGGATTGTGCAGTTACAGGAGAGCTCGGGCTGTGCAACACCTATAGCGCAGCGTGGTTTACGTGGGCATATTATCGTGTTCCCTCAGGAACCAGAAAGAGTGATGGATATCCTTCCACGTTCGATTGAGAATACGACTACTCCAATTTGTGTAATTTTTGTCGGGTCCTCACCTCCTTCCAAAGAATGGTTGCTCAAACACGCACGACCTCTTGTTGTTCGAAAAGAAAGGATATTTTCGGTGTTAACATGGTTGTGCTTGCACAACCCTTACTACAAGGACCTTCGTTTAGACCATTCAGCCCTGGAATCTCTCGATGATGAAGACATATTGCCTGTTCACGTGGAGGTGGTCTCACCATCTTCTGCAAGCGAGTCGTTGACAGCTCGATATGATATAGATACCAGTCCTGTCGAATCCGATATGAGCAATACTGACAGAATTGATGTGTTTGAGTCAATTGTTGTTACGGGCGTTGACCCCTCTGCCCCTCCGCATGTCCTTCGAGCAGTGGCAATGGACCATGTTATGAAACAGGGTAAAGGATACATCCAATTTCCACATAGCGCACAGCCTGTTGGAGACATCAATAACCCGTCATTCTTTCCATTGATCTACCCAACCTTGTTCCCGTATGGTATAGGAGCTCCAGAGGAGTTCCGTAGAGCCCGGCGTGTTTCTTTGAGACGTCACATAAAATATCTACTCCAGTTGTCAGACACTCGTTTCCAAACCCATTATTCTTTTGTGTTTTCAGCATTTAATGTAATGCAGCGACGTGACATTCTGCTGCAATGTTATTTGAAGATAGATCGCCAGAGGTTCGAAGCATTCCGCACCGATTTTGCTAAGGTGTCGCCGTCTGCGGTACGTGCGGTGGCAGAGAGATTGGCAGGGGAGATCATGACACGTGCTTTACCGGAGAAGAGAAAAGGGTTCGTGAACTGTTGAACCAAGTTTCGCACGTTACATCCCATGTCGATGGATCTAGCAGTTCACGGTCGATGATGCGGAATGAAATCCGAGGGCTTATGATCGAGAAAGGCTTGCCTAGTTTTTACATTACGATAAACCCGGCCGATGTATACAGTCCTGTGGTGAGATTCATGGCAGGAAGTGATTTTGACATTGATAATATGACATCTACTGACGTACCTCATTATTGGACACAGTCCACTCTTGTAGCGAATAACCCAGTCGTTGCTGCCAGCTTTTTTCATGTGTATATGACTGCGTTTGTACGAATGGTCTTGTATTACAATGACGATAAGCATGATCAGTCACACGCAGATGGTGTAGGCATCTTGGGACGAGTTAGTGCTTACTACGGGTGTGTTGAAGCACAAGGACGAGGCAGTTTACATTGCCATATGTTGGTCTGGTTAGACGGTAGTCTCAATTGCGATGAAATCAAGAAAAAAATCATTGTCGATGGCGATATTGAGTTCAGAGACCGATTACTCACATTCCTTGATGACACATTATCAAGTTCGATTCCTGAAGATCCTCTACCCGATGCTGATATCCTGTCGTCCATGCATCATCCTTGCTCTGTGCGCAGTCCTTCCTTGCATGGTGACCCACCCGACATTGTACTTCTGAAGCGGAAGAAAGATTTGCACTGTCTTGCTACCGCTTGTCAAGTTCATAAACACACAGCAACATGTTACAAGTACTGGAAAGGTCCACCACACCCGAGAGAGTGTCGATTTGGATTGGATGAAAAAAAATTTGTCGGCCAGACTGTTGTTGATGAGGAGACAGGAGATGTAGTTCTCCGTTACTTGGATGGGAAAGTTAACCGGTACAATGCGACTATGCTGGAGTGTGTTCGGTGTAACATGGATATTCAGTTTGTTGGCTCGGGTCGGTCGGCGAAAGCTATTCTGTACTATGTCACTGATTACATCACAAAGACTCAATTGAAGGCACATGTGGCATATGCAGCCTTGGATCTTGCAGTCAATAAGCTAGGAGAGTATGACCCTACTGTAGATGAATTGAAGTTGCGTGCGAAGAGACTATTACAAAAGTGTGCCTATTCAATGATCTCGCATCAAGAATTGTCTGCACAACAAGTTTGTTCGTACCTACTTGATCATGGTGATCACTACACAAGCCATGTGTATAAATGTCTTTACTGGACTGCTTTCGAGGCTGCCATTAACAAAGAGCTACCCAGCCCTGAGTGTTATCATCACCCTATTGTGTCTATAGCAGATGATGACGACGACACGTCAAGTGATTCAGACGAGAGCTCAGACAGTGAGGTACCTGACTTAGAATGTAATCCAATGACTACCTCTGGACAGAATACACGCGAACACTGTGCAGTAACATCTGATGACGTTGTGATCAGCGCAGATGGGGAAGGTGATATTGCTCCTCGTAGCAACCAGGTGGAGGACTATCGTTTACGGCCACCGGAACTTAACTACGTTTGTCTTTGGGACTTCTGCGCACAAGTGGATAAGATCCAAAAGAGATCAGTTTCTCTCGATGAGGGGGAAGACAGCAGCCTCGATAGTTTCGACACTGACAATGAAGGCAGCGATCCATGCAGTCCTCAATTTACCCCAGATGCTAGTATTCTTGAGGACACGACATACCGCCGTCCGACCTTTCCATTCTCAACTGAGCATATTGAGCATGGAACCCGTCAAGCACGAGTGCGGCATCCTCTGAAACGCTATGTTCCTGTTCCCGTCGGTCCTGGTCTGCCCCACAGGGATCGTGAAGAGTCTATGGCACGACATGCAAGGTTAATGCTTATGTTGTTCAAACCTTGGCGCTCTGTGATGGACCTTCGAGGTGATTGTGCAAGTTGGGTGGATGCATATGCTGCGTGGACCGAAGATCCTGATGGGACATTTCCCCTGAAACATTTCCTTATTGACAATATCCACGCAGTTCAAGAATGTAAAGACGCACGGGACCGCGACCTTTCACAACGCCGACAGCGTGGAGGCCAAATTATTACAGAACATGTGCCCTTCAGCTCCGTTGGCGACAGTGGGGACATTGACCAATCTGCTTGCATTGAGGGAACTGATGAGTTTGCCCGCCTCCAATTTTTAGTATCTGTTGATGAGTGTCGTGCACGGCAGAGGTTACAACGAGGAAGCACTTATGAAGATTGTATTCACTATCTTGCTCAGTCAGGTAGATTCAATCTTGCATTTGTTGACGGGAGTAATTCCAATGTGAGCGAGGCAGAACAGGTTGTTACACTGTCCAATCAGTCACTTGAAGATGAATGGAGAGCTGCTTACTCTGCACGACTTGAACAAGCAAAACAGTGTATGATATTACCCGCTGGGGATCGTCACACATCACAGACAAATCACCTAATGACTGATGTGAGTATTCGGGAATGGATTAATCAGGGTTCAACCACCGGTGCACAGCGTCATCCTATCATCTCTAACTTTGATTTGTCGAACTTTCCCATTGACACACAAGCTTTGGCTAACCAGATCGCATGGGAGTTTGATTTGAACGCTGAACAGCGACGTGCTTTCAAATTGGTGACACAACAGGCAAATTTGGATCGTCCTGGTCCACTTCGAATGTACTTAGGTGGTCCTGGGGGAACAGGGAAAACGCGGGTGATTCAAGCGATCCAGGAGTATTTCAACCGAGTCAGACAATCACGGCGTTTTCGTGTTTGCTCCTTCATGGGTGTAGCTGCGAGAAATGTGTATGGTTCGACCTTGCATGCCGCTTTAAACCTAAATGATCGAAAGGGGTCGAAGATGTCAGCAAAAGCTAGACGTGACTTGATTACTAAGTGGGAGGGTGTCGATTTCCTCTTAATAGATGAAGTTTCCGTTGTCGGCCGCAGACTCCTTGTGTCAATCCACGAAGCATTGTGTATCGCAAAAGGGAATGACTTGCCTTTCGGTGGCATCAACATTATCTTTGCAGGTGACTTCGCGCAGTTGCCCCCCGTGGGTCAACATTCACTATACTGTCGGACGAGGAGCCGTAGAGTATCAAACCCCAGTGTACAAGCTGACCTGTTTGGTCATCTATTGTGGTTGTCAGTAGGTGTGGTCGTTTTGTTGACCCACATTGTTCGGCAATCGGGCAGTGAAAATGCAGCTTTTGTGGATCTTCTGGGTCGTCTCCGTGTTGGTAAATGTACAGATAGTGATTATCTTCTACTTCAATCAAGGTTGTTAAGCAACGCTAGACCCTCATGGGAGGATGATCAATGGCTAAATGCACCTTTCATTGTGCCAAGCAATGATGTGAAAGATGCTTTGAATGAGAGAGCAGCAGAGTCTTTCGCTCGTCAAACCGGTCGCCAACTCCAATGGTATGATAGTATTGACACAGTGGCTAGGGAACTCTTGGGTGACAAAGAGCTTCAGTTAGTCCGTCGTTTGCATTCAGGTGAAACTCGTCAACGTTTGGCTCGGTTGCCACTAGTCATTGGTATGCCTGTTATGATCACACAAAATTTTGATGTCGAGTCGGGCATTGTGAATGGATGTATAGGAACTCTTGTCAGTGTGCGGTATACAGTAGATTCTATGAACAGACGTCATGCCGTGTCTTGTGTGATACACACACCGTCAACGACAGGAGACCTGCTACCTCATCTTGAGCCTCACCACTCCGTAGTTATGGCAGACAGTGTTGAGGTGAATGTCCGACATCCATTTCATGGAGGTGTCGTCAAGTTCACACGCACACAACTACCTATTTTGCCAGGTTTTTCGATGACAGTACACAAATCCCAGGGTATGACAATGGATCGGGCTATAGTGGACCTGGAAAATTGTAAGGGTACTGAATCACCCTATGTAATGTTGTCTCGTGTAAAGACATTGCAGGGGGTCTTAATTCTACGACCTTTCACAATAAATAGAATCATGTGCCGACAAAGCGAAGATGCCAGGTGTGAAACCCGTCGTCTTGAAATTTTGAACCTATTGACGTTGATTCACACTTCCATTGGACCCGAGCGTGCTGCGGCTGAGCATGATCTGACAACATTAATAGGTGAGACTTCTTGTACTCTAACGGTGTCGTCCGACACTGTGGTGGAATGCATGCAACGTACGAAGGACCTTCCAACAGTATTGGTAGAGATGGAGCAATTCATCACTGACCAATGTTGTCCCACTGTTGAACAAGCCAATACCCATCAACGCCCCATTCAAAAGCGGTCGTTGAAACGGAGGGCAGAACAAGACCTTGAAGATGACGACCGGCACTTTCAGTGCACAAGGGGTGAGTTTACAAATCAGTTGTTGCTATGGACGCATTTGATTTGAACCAATCTACTCTAGTTTCTGAAACCTGATCCACCCAATTGTTGGGCGACATTACAAAGTGCGAAGTCTCTCCGAATACTTCTGCCGACTCTACAAAGTATGTCTCAGACTATTCTTGACCACGCTTACAGGGCAGATACAAAAGTCCTGCATCAATACGTCCCCCCCTACTTTTCGCTCGCCTCCGTTCCCATTCATTCACAATCCTTTCACTCCCCACAACAATGCATTCCGCTCTTGCCGCCGCTGACGTTTACAACAGTGTTTACGACAGTCTTATCTCGATGCCCGGTCGGCTCGTCTTAGCACGCTCAACCTACGGTACTGACTTCTCTCGCCACATTGTCGCAAGCAACATGTGGGACTATCGCTCGCGCAATGGCTCAGAGAATTTCGAGACCATTTTGGTTGGCGAAATCAGGCCTGCCACCTGTGGTACACGTTTCTCAGCGAAAGGGAACCATTACATCGGGTCTTTGTTCAATGTGGGTCTCTACTTCTTCAATCGATGCCTGCACTCACCATAATCCTAACTTTGTTACAGCCGAATTATATCTATGACAAAACTCGGGTCAAGAGCGTCTTCGTCCTTAGCAAGCCCTGTGATGCGACCGAGCATTTTAGTAATCTGTGGGGCAACCAGGTTGCGACTCTCAGCGAGATCATTGAACAAGACAAGGTAGAGCTTGATGGAAAAGTGCGTAATGTTATGACCTCCATTTCACTCAACCTTGCTCATTACTGCGTAGAAAATTCAAATCAAAGAGTGGACCACGCATGCCGGTGGAGATGATACAGGATTCCCGGATTACATCGTGGTCGTGACTGAACCCATGTACACCACGGTAGGTGCAACTCGACACGCCGATCAAAGCAGCGCTCCTTTCAAAAAGAAAGCCCTTGGCGAGTGTGCAATAACGGAGAAGGCTTCCACGTCCAAGGTGCCTGATGTTACCCATATGGACGACACAGAGCGCGGGATGTTTGAAGACTTCGACATTCTTGACATGGACACTGCGCAGGGGACAAGTACCTCTCAGAACGCGAAGACTGTCCCAGATGGAGAGAACAACGCAAATAACAGTACGTGCCTGTAATATATGACGATTGATTTCTGACTGCCTTTGCTAGTCACCACGAAGGATGTGTATCAGCCTTCCATCTTACCCGATTACGGCGGTGATTTGTTCAAGCATATGAGCGCCAGACTCCAACAGCTTGATTTCAGAAATGATGATGATAACCTCATCCATCCTGAGGAGTGGTACTCGGAACTGCGCCAGGGGACGCTCGTCATGGTGCGAGCGACCCTACAGGTCTTTAATTGGGACAATCGACGTGTACGTGCACAACTGTCATGTTATACTATGAACTTGGACATTGACCATCATTAGGTTTATCAAATCAACGCGCACACCATCCGTGTCTTGCGTCGCTCGGAATCTGAGGTTGAGGAATGGAAGAAGACTTTCTTAAACCCTGACACCTCATTCGACCGAAATGCGGCATCTGAAGCAGCAACCTTGGTTTCGAAGGTTCGGCTTGGGAAGCGCCGTGCACCGGAGTAACTGACATAGGACCAACTCGACCATTCGTTCAACTATTGTACGTTTTCCTTTACGTTTAACTGATTGCACGCAAACCGCACACTCACTGTAGTACCAGGAATTTTCGTTGGGATTAAGGGTAGGCAGATAAAAGTGATGTAGTTGTCTCTGCCCATTCGTCATTCTCCTTTTGCGTCCGAAACCTGTACATTTCTATGAATTAATTTTAGTTTAGTCATGTACTTAACACTGGCCAGGCTCAGCTAAATCTGCATTATAAACGGCCCATTTCCAATTGCTTCCCACAAACACTTTCTCTCATTCCTTGTCCGTTGTGTTGCTATGGTCCTGTCTGTGACGCACCTACCCAGGAGGCAACGTGTCAAGCATTCATGGACCTGGCAGCATTGTGGTGTTATATTTTTTTTCGGGCTTCAGCGCTCAGCATGCGACAGATGGGCTGCGGCGAGGCCTCCAACCGGACACGACAGTTAGCCGTTGAGCATACCACGCAGCCCTGACAAAGCGGCTCCCTTGCCCTCAAATACTAGTACCCCACCTAGGCATCTGATACAACTTTTGGGCCAAGCTGGGCCGGCAGAACACTACGTACCAAGCTCTACGAATGGCGCGAAGTGTCGTAACCAATGTCAGTCTCGCAAAAAAATTTCACGGTCCATATACTAATCTGAACATGATGTCGGTCTTGTGCCTTGCCTTATTGCCTTGTTCCTGCTTCTTAGACATGATCGTGAACTTTCTGTGGCAGTCAAATGCATGTCCGTAAGGAACGAACGTACAGACTACCCAACGCTCGCTCAAAGCTACCGTTGTGGCCACCACACGAAGCCAAGAAATAAAGCACTGAGTAGCCATCAAACGGGAAGTTTGCATTCGAGAAGTTCCGAACTATGTTCAAAATGGGGTGTGTCTCACCCGCCTGCTATGGGCATTCTTAGTTGATTAAAGTCTAAGTCAAACATTGTGTCTTTGTTCATCGTCTCACATGCATTGTCAGTGAGATCCCTCGTACCGAATTTAACAGACTCAGTCTCATCCAATGCCTGCGACAACAAAGATGGAAATCACCCCACCTCCCATCACTTCGCTTGACCAGATCAAAGCATGCCAGGACAGTATCTTGGCAAACTTCACAGTGAGTACTTACTTTTGTATCAACGCCACTGCGTCCCTTACGGCATGTCTGAACAGGACCCTTCCGACCATCTGACCGGTGTTCTGTTCACCGCCGGTCACGAAACTCCCGTTCTCGTGACTGTACCCTTCGAGAAGGGTATTCTCCGTCTAGACTATTGGATCCACGACCCACGTCTCGTCAACTACTATATCACGCATGCCGACATGCAGTTTGTTGGTGTTCGTCGGAGGACATTCAAGCGGTATCCCCTGGGCTGTGAAGGTGTCCCATTTGAACACGTGTATACCGTTTTCTACCTAGGGCAAGGAGTCGAGATGCCAATCAACCACGGTCTGCTCAAGCTCTGTGCAGGCAGTGCTGACCATAGACTACTTCGCGGGAATGTAATGGTGTTAAAGCATCGTCAATTGTCTGAGAAGAAGTTCGAGGATATGACCTCAGAGGATATGGGGCTAGTATGCTCCATGGTCGGAACGTAAGTGCCACAGCTCTTGCATGCTAATAACCAGTCTAATACTTGTTGCAACCCAGTGCCGCTGTCTGTGGAAAATTCCAAAGCGTGAGCAAACTTGACTTAGCCATGAGCGCCCCCATTGAGTTGTGACTTATCACCTGTACATAAAAATTTCTTCGTCTTATTGCCTTAGTTCCGGTTTCGGTACTATACTCTTTTGTTTGCTTTTTATCACTGATTGCCTTGTTCGCGATGTATGGAAAACGGAACGGAACAAAAAATTCGACATTTATACATGTGTAATTTAGCGAGCAGTGCTGTTTACAGTTATGTGTTGGCGTAGCGGGTTTTGCCACGGATGTGGCCCTTTTGTGTTATTGGAGGCTACTATTCGTCACTCTCATTTGCAAGTAATTGCCCAAGTTCATCGTATGCTGCTGCCTCCATCAACTCGTCAACTGCTCTCGAAGTAACTGGACCTGAAATGGAATAATCCCTATCGTCCGCGACTAGGTCTGGGGTAAAATTGAGTCGGTCCTGCTTGAAACTGAATTTGAGAATTTGGAGTGCCTCGACAATGGCAGGTGAAAGTTTGTTGCGTCGTTCGGTGCATGTCAGCTTGCTAGATGAAAATGCACACTCGGATGGCACTGAGGATGCTTGAGCCGGCAGAACATCCATCGCGACATGAAAAAGTAATGGGTAGATGTGTTCCTTTTGCTATAAAAAATGCGTCAGTAAAGATTACACTCGCTACTGTCTATAATGTACCTCCCAAAAGCGAACCAGATCGGTTGTACGCTCTGAAGCATCAATCAACAAGCCTGCCTGCTCATAACGCTGCAGCTCTCGTTTGGCGTCTCTCTGGTCTTCTTCCAGCTCACGTTCTTCGAGTTGAGCAAGTTCTTCAGCAGTCGTTGGAGCTATGCTTGCCTCAGCGGTACTTGGCAAGCATAAAGCGGTGAGTGCAGGTGTTGACCTGGGTGATGGAGTAGAGACTCCAATAGAGACGGACCGAGAGTGCCGCACACTGACGTTGAGATTGCTCATTCGTCCATATCCTTTGGACAGTGCTTCGGAGGCTACAGTGGTCGCATTTGAAGGCACGGTAAGTGTAACGGAGTGGTTCGTGTTGCTTGGAGGCTGATTTGGACATCGCTGAAAATGGTTCATACATAGTATGCCGACCCGTCCTTGACGAATCGCGGTTCGATACGATGTCATCTAATTGGGAGAATTAACTTCATTGGAGTATTGCATTACTGTCCATACACATACTGCTTCAATTATCCACTCTCGCGCCTGATTGGCATCGGAGGCTGACCAGTGTGTTTTGATCCACTCGAACTTTGAACCTGGGTTGAGAACTAATAAAGTTAGATAAATATTTGTGTAACTAGATTATTGCGTACTCATCGCGAAAGCATAGATGCGCGTCTTCCGTCCCTCATTGCGATATTTTTCAAGCTTCTCAAGCCCGACTCCAATGTAATGTGCTAGTTCCCAAATCGTAGATTGCAATTCTTTCCACTTGACAGCAAGTTGCTCGTATGCTGGGAGTGCCATTGGGAGTGTGGGAGTACGCTCAGAGGAGAGGAGTTCTTGCGCGGTATGTGGGATTTTGATGATTTGTTGGATGTCTTGCAAAACCGCCATTGTTTTAGCGTCAAGGTTGAGGTGAGCGATGTCTGCATTCTGCCTTTCTTGCAAGAATGACTGAATCGCCTGAAAATGTTCAGATCAGATTGGTAGCATGCGCGATGAAAAGAAGATGTGCTCACTGGATTGAGTAATATCACCTGATCAGTCATTTTGAAGGTGGACGACCAACGAGTAACACAGTCGCGTAGCAGCTGCACAACAGGTAATGTTGCAGCCCCATCAGGCAGCTTACCTCTCCAAAAGCCACTCTCGTTCCTTTCTCTAATCACCGCCCTCAGCCATCGCCGGCGCTGACCTGACACACGACATGCAGCCACAATATCCCGACAATGCCCCACAGGGTCATTTTTCAAAACAGTTGCATACGCTTCGAGTATGTACTGCAGGGCAGGATCTGAGGTCGAATTAAGAACAGGGATAGTCGGGTTCTTTTTCAGCTCATTGAGTATTGCTGACACTGCCAGGTTCACGACATGCGGGAAACATCTACCCGGATCGTAAGTAAACGTCCATTTTCATAAATCAGTACTTGCTAGCACCAACCTAATACGGTTCCCATCAGAATCGAAGGGAATCCGCCGCTTCTTTAGTTCTCCAGCCATACTTTCAAGCATACTATTGTTGTTTGACGCATTGTCCATAGTGATTTGACCAAGCTGCATGCTCGACATGAGTTGACCAATTCTTCCAAGCTGTCGGATTCACTTACTTTGTGGGCAATGCCAAATCCATCAACAATTTTTAGGAATGCATCAGAGAGATTGGCACCAGAGTGCGGGCCATCAATATACCGGAATGCAATCAGTCGTGACTGGAAAATCAAGTAACCATGCTTGTCTCTAGCCATGTAATGTGCAGTGACTGCCATATAACTATCACGGTTTGGATCACTCCATAGGTCCGTTGTACATGATATACGCCCAAGTGATTGCTACATCAGCAAACCTACATTTTTTCTGAGTTATCAAAATAAATGATCTGTCTGAGTTGGCTGACATGACTGACAGCATGCTATCAGTGCTATCATTCATAAGTAATTCATCACTATCAGCATTCTCAGAGCTATCAGCATATCAGCTTGTCAGTTAACCAGTGATATCAGTCCAATCAGCCCAGTCAGTCAGTCAATTGATCATTTTGTCAGTCTTGTCAGTCTTGTCATCCCATCAGTCAGTCAGTCAACCAGTCAGTCAGTCATGTCAATCTATCAGTCAGTCAGGTTGTCAGTCAATCAGCCAAGTCAGCCTATCAGGCCCATCAGCTGATCAGTTAGTCATTTCTGTCAGTCACATCAGTTGGTCAGTTGATCAGTCTGTCAGGCCTGTCAGGTTTGTCAATTTGTCAGCTAGGTAGTTGGTCAGTCAACCAGTTCATTCAATATATTAGCCTATCAGCTTGTTAGTAAATCAGTTCAGTCAGTTCAGTCAATCTATCATTGATTAGTCTATTCAGGTCTGTCAGTCTTGTCATTTATCTAACTCACCCAGAAAAAATGTAGGTTTGCTGATGTAGTAGGTAAATATTGAGCTCTGAGTCACCGGATCAAAGGGGATGTCTTACCTTAAGGTCACCCTTAATCTTCTCGTATTCCGTCTGGAAGCCATCCAAAACCATGCGTGTGAGTTTCGTTTGATGTGGGATATTCGTGTCTGTCAGTTTGCTATCTCCGAGATACAAGAGAAGTTCTCGAAACTCCAGACATTCAATGACATTGAAGGACTATCACGATGCGTGTAAGTAAAGTGAAATTGAGTGCTAACATGGAAACTAACCTGATCATCAGCAGCAATCCATTTCATGAGGAGGTGGTAGAACGTCTCCAAAGTAAACGATGCCTGTTTAGCATCTTCCTGCCCTTCAGCGCCTTTGGCTATTTTCAAATGCATAGCTCGACAGATATCCCGCCACTGTGCTCCGTGTTTATCCATCAAATGTGTACGATAACATGAAGTCATCCCATCTCCGTGCTTCCAGACTTTCCACCGTGGGTTTTCATTGTCGTCTCTGGTGGTAATGTGTGAGGCATCTGCATAACGAAGCCACTTCAATGTACTCACCCGCACAGTCTACATGCGACATATTTTGAATCAGGTTTGTGCGTCAACCGTGGCTCATTCTCAGGCATTTTCTCAGGTTGTTCGTTGGAATTCACAGCCCAAAGAAAGTACCATACAGTATGTCAGTCGCGGTAGTCTTCGACTCGCGGGAAGTAGAGCCACTGGAAGCTAGCGGCGGCGCCTCACTCGGAACCTGTGATGGACCAACACCACAGATGGGGGCAACAACTTGTGGCAGCGTCTCGGCAGGTCTCCTTGTGGCAGTGGGATCATGCAGTGTACTACTAGTGGACAGCGGAGCGACGGTACTGTGACCAGTGTTCTTCTGTCGTTTGCCTCTCAGCACTGCTAACTCTTTTGCAGGTGCTGCTTTCTTTCGTTTTCGGGTCCTCTTTTCCGTAGTATCAGTATTCACCGTGCCAGCCTCAGCCGGCACGGCTGCAACCTGCATGACTTGTTGTTGTGCTGAAAACTGACCAATAGTAGAGCCCAGAGCTGGAATAGGTGTGTATAGAACATGGGCAGTGGTCGTCGCAGCTGATGGCATCTGAGCAGGGTGGCGGAAGCCTGAGTTCGGGTGATAGAACAGTTGTTCTGCCATCATTTGGTGACCTGGTTGCACATGGTTAAGTGTTGAGTGAGTATTTGATGATCCATAGATGTGAGGAGGTTGATTGCCCGTGCCAGGAAAGGTAGTTGCAGGAGGCGAGAAGTTTCGCAGAGACTCGAACAAGCCATCTGGAGTGTGGATGGGACTGGGATATGAAGAGTTTGCTGGGTTGACCGGCACCTGGCCAACGGATGTGAAGGCCAGACCTAGACCTGGGTATTGATGGCGGTGACCTGAATCACAGTAAGGTGCACCCCATGATTCAGACCTGCTAGCCTGCTGAGACTCGGAGTCGGCATTGGACATAGAAATCATTGATGTGACTGTTCAATGAAGAGGAAGTACTCGAGAGTCAAGACCCGAAGACAAAGTTACTTCAGTCACATCCGTTACTAGTTTTTTGCTGCGGTGTTCAATAAAGTTCGCTTATTTTGGTTTGACGGACCTTGGCCAACTCTACCCTCACACATAGTTTTTGGACCAGTCATCCATTCGAGAGTACAGCTAAGAAGGGACAGGGGCCAATGGCAGTAGATACCAGATAAGCGTAAAGAGTAGTCCGAGGTCTCTCGAAGTGAACGAGGTTACTTCGTTCCCAATTCGGTGTTCCCGAACTACCGCGAAGTGGCACTTATCCGAGGCGAAGCGAATTAACTTCGAAGTCACTTCGCCTCGACAGCAACACTACGTACTGTACATATCGTGATGGTATGACCCACGTCTAGAGTTATAGTAGATCTAGGTGCGCCGTAGCCGATTAGCTTGGAGAATCCAGAGAGCCGAGCTCAGAAGATATCGAAACGCTATCACATGCAATCTGCAATCCCCGATTAAACATACTATCACCTACCAACCTTTCGGCAGTCACACCGTCACGGATTGTCACGGTGCTGGATTCCAACTCCGCCCGAACAAGCGCTAAGTTTAGATCTTCGCTCTCGACAAAGTCAACATGTCGTGCACAACGTTGATCACAAATGTTCGTATGCACCACTAGCAATATTAAACTCTGCCTAATCAGAGGGCATTCCACCCAAATTACAAGAGCTGTGATAGCCCATCGTTGGTGACCGCACCATAGGGTTTAAAGCTCCGCTCGGCATACGTTCGGCGAGTGACAATCAGCGTGACAAGGTCAACTTCACGATCTCGACAACTACTCTATCGTTTTACTTCATTCAACTTGGAGAGTATAAGTATAGCACAGGGACAACAATGTGCTAAGTAAAGTAGTGAAAAAGTTGTATATTTTGTAGAGTGCCGAAAAGGTGGTACTAGTACTTCAAGCTTCTGAGTCAAAAGTTAGTGTCCTCAGGCTAAAAAACTACGCCAACCAATTACTGCCAGTGTGCTACTAGTCGTTGGCGGGAACACTTGACAGATCCGACCCGCGGATCCCGATTCAAACGTTCGATTAACCCACTCGGGAAACTTGAACATCATCCTGAGCAGTGAGCGCACGTCGCGCGTGTGGAAGTCAAGCAACATCTCTGACACCGGCCACAGCAGGTAAACTGGTCTATTCTGCTCGACGTGCACCACTGTGACTGACTCAGGAATTCAGGTATTGACATCTTCTCCGAGTCCGATTTACATCCATTGACATACTTTTAGACCATAGGGATGATACATAATTTGGCCCGATTGCTCGCTGATTGGTGGAACAAATTCAAGCGTGGCTCATCTGCGCCAGCATTGTCAATACTGGAAGATGATATCGTAATATTGTACGTCTACGAGTTTCTTCCGGTTCCATCTATCCCTCACATCATCCGACAGTGTAGTAGGACCTACAGGATCCGGAAAAAGTTGGGTGTGTGTAATGCCTTGCACCACCTGGTTTCGTCTTATCTCCATCCTAGTTCATCAAGGAAGCCACAAGAGCTGATTTTTTGGTCAAAAGCAGCAGAGACTACCATCCCTTCACTAAAAAGGTCCAAGCGTTTCGGTGCGAACTGACGGATGAAGCAAAGATAGACCTGCGGAAAGAGGGGATAACGAGCATCGTATTCGTCGACACTCCTTCGTTCCTCACTGCATGCGACGATATCGACGCACAAAAAGAGCTTAGGACATGGGTTGAACAGATAGAGTAAGCCATCCTATACTTTCTTTGCTCGAATGTGAAACCCATAGTCACTTAGACACCGGCCCCGATATATGGGCGTGATTTACATGCATCGAATCGAAACCGACCCTACGATTGAGCCTATCCAAAACCACCTCCGGGAACTCGCTGCTATTCCACCGCGCAGTAGTAGCCATTCCCCAGTGCGACTCCACATCGTCATAAGCCATGACATGACCTCGGGAAACGTTTCCGAAGTCAAGATCAAGAATCACGAGTCCAGTCTTGGTACCCAGATGGACACACTAATCAAATCTGAATCTAGATGGCAACCTTCGCTGCACCATGTGCATTTTCATGGCGAACCGGAAGTAGCATGGGGAGCTGTAGAGAGGCTCCTCACAACTGGTGGAACTAACCGAGGAGTGGGCAGGGGTCAGGAGAGCTAGAAGGGCAGTGTAGGGGATTTCAGGGCGGAGTCGAGCAGTAGCCAGGTACACGTGGTACAAGGTCGTCTGGCATCTCCAACGGTGGCTTGTGACACTTGGTCTTAAAAATCATAGAACGGGTTGTACAATTCTGAATGACGAGTAGTATTAATGCTGACAGAACGTAGTAGAATATATATAATTGTGC
>JBBPSJ010000333.1:0-20289 GCA_038093535.1 Boletus reticulatus
ATTCCCCCGTCCCGATCTGGGACGATGACTCCACCATCGCCCCCGCCACTACCCGTTCGCCCTCCTCGTCCTCCCACTCCTCATCCACAATTCCATTACTCTGCGCGTCCCCTTCTGAGGTCTCTCGCTCACCTTCCCGAGCCGGAAGTATTGGAGCTGTTGAACGAACTGGCGACCCTTCTGTTCCCGGTGCCGCCCTATCCGATGTTCTCTCCTTCCTCTCCTCCGTCCCACTCCGACCTCGAGGGACTCCTACCCCAGAGCCCTCCGACGTACTCCCCGCTCGAGAACATCCCTCCACTCCAACTCCCACTCGAAGGACTGCTCGTAATCTCCAACGGAGTTACCGAACAGTTCCATACGGACTGGCCAGTTCCTCAGCAGGAGCTGTGGGCAAACGTGCTCAGGGAGATCGAGGAAAGTCGCGACAGACAGCTCCGCTCTCCTCCCCCTCTATTTCCAATGGTAAGGCCCGCGCGTCGACACCCATATCCGCGCCGGGTACTTCAACCAACCCAATAGACGTGGACCGCTTCCCTTCCCCTCTCCTCCCTATCACCCCCGCTCGTCCAACTCGCCCTCTTCGTTGCTTCACGTGCAACCAGACTGGCCACGTCCGTGTCGACTGCCCTCATTACGAGTGCCCGCTCTGTCGGATGACCGCCCCTGGCCATATCCAGGCCTGGTGCCCCCGACGCGTCTGTCTCCTTTGTGGCGAGTTCGGTCATAGCGACGAATTCTGTCCCAAACGACGCAATCCCCTCGACGACGTCGACTTGACCGACTACGAAGTCAACGAGGGAGATCAGAGTAGTTGATAAAGTCTCGCAGGTGCTTCGACCATACGAAGGGGGTAATGTTACGGTCTACGAAGGGGGGGTACACTTTTTCCTTGTCTTTTGCCTTGTCCTCGTCTTCCGTTTCTCTACAGACTCGTCCTTTCGCCGTACGCGGCTGTATTCGTAGTGGAGTCGTCCTCCACGTATACCAGATACGCTCTCTCGATCTATTTCCTCTTTGACTCACACGGCGCCCCGCCCATACCATATTAGGATTTCCGTTCCGTCTCCGCCACTGTCACCTTATTCAGACTTCGTAAGGCAGTGGCATAGCCTTTCCTTTTACATTCGTAGATCGCTATCTCGTGCTGCGCACTCATAGCCTCTTACTGCGGATAGCTGCGCATTCAACTGCGCTTTACTGCGGATGCTGCGCATCCCTTTATATCCTTCATCTAGATTAGGGGGCCTACCGTATATATAGTCGTCGTCTCTCCCTGTATTTTCCCTAAGCTAGTTCTACGCAATATCAGCGTTGATCTTGCCTCACCACCTCCGAGTTCTAGAGAGTCCTTAGGATACCTAGAATAGGAGAGACCCGCTTAGGCTTCGCATCGTCTCGAAGCTCGGCACTCGTCCTTGAGTTGAACTCCTCGCTACCTCGCTTATTCTTCGACCTGTATCGCAGCACGCTACGACAAGTCTACGCTGTGCGTTACAATCACAAGCGATTGAAGAAATATAAAAGATCGTTGCGGAGAGCTAAACCAACAGTCCAGTGAGAGGTGGATCGAACTTCTGTGCGAAGATGGATGAGAGGCGACTGACGTGCTTCCACGGGTGCTCTGTCATTGGGGGGTTACGAAAAGATACGATGCTATAGGTGAGGTTTAGGTAAATGATAAGAGAGAGGGTGCACGCAGTCCACGTACGTCTCTACCAGATAGCTGAACTTGACTGAGATAACCGGTCGCTGCATTGGCTACATCGACCCCTTGACCTCTCGAACCTCACACGCACTTGTAAATTTCTGTGAGAGCTCTTGATGGACGCTCCCGCGTTCGCTTGAAAGACCACTCACGGCCAGGCCGCGCTCGAGATAGACATGCTCCCATTTGCGAACAGGAGCGCCAAAGCGAGCATACGACGTCCCCGACGAGGTGGATGTGTCAAAGAGGCAGGTGCATGGGCAGTGGTACGGCAGTGGTCGTCAGTGTGAAGCTAGGGTAGAGAAAGGGGGAAAGTCATGTGTAGCGGTTCTTGGTGGGTCGTTTCTATGCCACACCTCTTCCTCGCAACGCCTTTCTATTCGTTTCGGTAAACCAACACAGCTCCCCGCCCGCGTATCCATCGTTGACTCTGATTCGAAATCGAACATGTTTACAAAGTCGAGTCCGACATTTTGATGTTAGAGTGTGGCGAGTTCGGCAGGGGTAGGTGTCGACGGTGAGGGAGCTCGTGGCCGAGGGGAAGCAGTTTTGCACCGGCTTCAGGACGCTACGGTTGACTGGTGCCGCCACATTTGAATGCGTACCGTTGGTACACTTATCGCGGACGGGACCTCGGGAGATTCTTGACCTCTTGGGAGGATAACGCCGACTCTCTAAGACCTTCTGCACCCGATCGAGTCTGCTTCTTCCATCTCCAAAAAGACTTCTGGCCAGTCTTTGTGGTTCGGCAATTTGAGATCTAGGCAGTGAGTATAGTCCTGTGTAGAAATGGACGACCTTGGCAGCAGTGTACTCCTGCAGTGACCAGGCACGAGTGTTCCAGATGCCTTTCAAAACCGCACCACACCGCGACGAGGTTTGGACCCCAGAGATACGACCGTCAAAGCGGATCGCTCGTACCACATAGGCATCGCCACGACAGCCTCCTGGAGCACGGAGTGGCAATTTCAGGGTCGTAAACAATTTTGCAGAACATTTGCAGCTTGTTGTGGGTCGGAGATGGAAGGTTCTACGCAGAAAACTGGAACGATGGCTCGTCGTATGTAATAGCATCACATATCGGAAGTACTGTCGCACATCACATTTAATACGATGTGTCTCATACGAGCTCGTTGAAGGTGGGTAGTGATTTGAACGTAATTACTTGCTCCGTTCTGTTGTGTTGACGAGTTCGCGTGGCAAATGCTGATTCATCTTTTGAACGAACTTTGTGAATGGTTGCTCCGGTGCTCGACGGATTGACGTACTGATCGCCAAGTCCCCGTCGGGTAATGTGAACTTGATGCATTTATCATGTATAAGAGAACACGACTCACGCTGAACGTCCAGATTAGTGGATGTGTGTCATCATTGAAAACACTGGCTCTCTCTAGCACTTTAACTGCATTGCATTGATGCCATCAGCGACGTTGCTTCGTCCGGTGAGAACGGCAGTGGCGGGGAGGAACAAGGTTGAGTGACAACGCAATCGAAAAGCAGGAACCCGGCACTCGAGCTGGGCATCCATCGCCGCATCGCCGAGAACGTCTCCAGAAGTCTAGAAAATGTTAGGAGGGCTGACAACCCACGCAGAGAGTACAACCATTCACCAAGAGTCCATTGGTGCAGCTCGACGCCTGATAAGCTATTCTTGTCATGAGGACTTGTGTGGACAAAAGTAACAATACGCGAATTCGCCGCGTTTGCCTCGAATCCCGATCAGGTAACAACATGACTCAGACATGACTTGCCTTGACTTCCAACGTCACTCCCCCAAACTTGGTGGCCGATTCAATGGAGTCGGCCTCATCGCTATTTCAACTTGCAACGATTGGAGGGGGGGGGGGGGGTTCGTACTACTTATCTTGTCAAGATGCTTGCGGGGACTCAGTCTCGTCGCTTGCCCGGTTTCTCTTCCGTCTCTTGGTCGCTTAATGCCAACATTTTCAAGCGTGTCTTGTAGAGGACACGAGAGAGCAGACCAACCTTCGTCCCTCCATGCGCAGTTACAAGGTTGACGCCAGCCGCCACTAGCACGTCCCCCGTCTTTATGGCGGGTGGTCCACCCCCAAACGCCTGAGGACTGAAGCGCGGAGTGAGAACACAAGGGGCGTTGACACAGTCTTGAAGTTACCCGGATCCTAATCCTGTCAGTCGTCCCAAGAATGATAAAAACGTGAGACAAGCAAGAGAGAGGCATGTCCGAGTCATGGTGTCGTGGCCAGCACGACCAGTTATTGATAGCTGCGATGGGCAGAAGAGGTAGGTTACATTTGAGGAAGTGTTGGAGCACTCATGACAATCACCTCGAGCGTGATGTCATTCGTGGTCAGTCAAGTTCCCGCGGTCCACGGTTTTGAACACAAGCGTTCTGGGGAGGGCTCGCAGCTCGGATGTGAAGTGTATTGCGAACGGCGAAGAAAGGTTGACTCTATTAACATACCGCAGTGACGGAGAAACAACGGTAAATGGTTTTGGGATCGACGGAACACACGATAATCAGGCCTGTGCATTCGACGGCCACGTGCGTGAACAATCGCGAACTTGAATGTCACCCAGGAGTCCAAGTCGTCTCAACTGCTTCGTCATAGACATACCAATCAAAGACAGCATCAAACAGGCTATATGGCCAACGAATATTATTCAAGATGCATATGACACGTCAAGATGCTCCACGCATCCGTATGCCACTTGTGCCATCGCTCACATCGACTTGTCAACAAATTGTAATATTCCTCTCGTGAACGCTGCACCACCTTCTCCTTGCAGGAAGTAAGGGCTGATTGGTTTCAAGATATGGTCCGCATTCGCCAAAGTCCTCCATAGATATACTTCATCGATAGTACAGGGGTGGTTCACATCTGTCAGCCATGCAGGAACGGGGTGATCGTTTGCATCTTTGGCACAACGCGTATACCCCGTGAACACTTCTGCCGCAGGGAAGTTTGTCGTGGGAATTGCCACCGGTGTCACAGAGGATGTAGAGCATGTGCCTGGCAGCGCAGTGGCAGTAAGAGTGGGAGGAGAAGCGGCAGTGAGCCTGACCTGCGTAGGGTCAGTCCATTCCCTCAACGTGTCGTAGGGGCCAGCCTGGGTGACAGATAGTGACCACAGAACCCAGAAAATGGATTCGAGATCATGCAGAACCGTGTGCTTCAATTCTCCGCGCCGACCTTTGTCGGAGAGCAGCTCAGTGGCCATGTATGGCAGTGTTCCCTGCGAGAAAGCATGAGCAAGCGAGCGCGTCGACCGAGGTCATCTTACGGTAACAGCTCCCAACTTGCCCTCACTCCTGGTGTGCAGCAGGTCCATCCCCGAGCCCCAGTCACCCAGCATGCCCGCTCGTGTAACAAAATCGTCACAGCTAACATCAGGGAGTGCCTTTTCGATGGCGTGTGCAATGATCCGGATCCATACGTTATCCATACTGACATCACAATGGAGAATGCCCTTGCGTACTCCGTTGTAGTGAGCTATATAGAGTATCAGTGACCCTTTGGCCCCGTCAGGACAACACCCACGCACCCACGAGAACACCCATGAATGCATTCAAGAATTCTTGGTGACATGAGAAATACTGGATCGGAATTCCATGCGTGCGAGATAAGACATAGATGTGCTTGCGCGGCTCGTATCGCAGGTCCATCGACTTGGAGTTTACCATCACCCAAAACCTTCTCATTATGTTCTTTGTCGTATCAGGCTCCATAACGTACGAATCCTTCGTAGCCCACACATCAGCGTCGTGGGGAAGATCCTTAGGCATCAGGTGTGTCACCACTTTCCACTCGGTTGCGATAGGTATACCCGGAAGGTGGTTCACCGAGTCCCAGTCGACCTTGGGTGTCGGTTTCTCGCATCGAGAAAAGATTTTGTAAGTATCAGCATTTCCTAGGACCTCTTCGTCTTCTTTGGGGACAGGTGCGGGTATGCGGGTGTTCAGGAGAATGTTGATTTCGATGTCGTCTGGCCATTGCTCGAGGACCCAGCATTCTTTTAGGACGCCATCAAGTTCGTTTTGAGAGTCCGGATGGTCATAAGTGACAGCGGATGCGACGGTGCCTTTTCTGGCTATGCCAAAGGCTCGGAATAATGGAAACTTTGTATAACTAACAACGTCATTGTTGAGATCGATGGGGCGTTCATACGTGAGTCCCCCCTTGTTAGGTTTTTCACCAAAGCCCGTCCAGATACTGTTTCTTTCGGCGGCGCTAAGACTCAGAAGGATATGGAGGAATAGGATAGGATCGTCGTTGATGTTGAAAGGTTGCGTAAACACATACAGGCCCCGAATGAAACAACCGAGGGTGAGTTGCCAGCCACACAACGACATGCAGACATAGAAGCGACGGCTGATCTGGGATGTCACGACAAGACCAGCGAGCTCAATCATTTGGATGAGGGCAGCAGTGTCCAGGGACGGGGAACTGTCTTGTTTGACCTCGCAATACGCATACATTGCGCTGGCGGGCACACATTCGGTAGTTTCAAACCCATTTGGGACAAGGATAACGTCGGGTTTTCTGCCGCCCTCAACCCTGGAGCCTGCATGGTGCCACCAATGCACACCTGGCACATCGCCTATTGTCCTATAAGCACGGGAGAGCACCTAATACGCCATGTAATCAGCTTCGTGACCTCCCTTCCACGGCTTCAAACTCACGCTTTCGAATAGTCTAGCAACTGAGTTCTCGGCATCTTTACCACGACTACAGCAATCCCATTGGCCATTGACATACAGGCTTTGCATCGCTGCAAGAATCTTTTGTAGTACTTCACGTGGTGTTTCACCTAGGGGTCGTTTCAGATTCTTGAAGTCCTGGGGCAGAGCCGTGCACGGGAAGACGCTGAGAGGATCGACGTTCCGGGTGACTACCGGGCTCTTCATTTCTTGCTTGATAAGGGGATCTACGTCTCTGTGTCGAGGGGGATTCTGGTCCGGCCGAGTTTGAAAGGAACGGGGCTATGAATAAGTTATTATAAGTTATAGACATCTCGGCGCAAAGGGGCACTTGCTGTGAAGCGATAGGGTGGGCGGTCGACAGCCTTCCGGAGTAGCCGTGACACATCATTCGCGATACTTGACATTATTCAAACTTTGACTCTGAATGGCAGCAAAAATAGTCAGACTCTGCATCCGATGCGCCACACGAGGGCTCATATGCGTACCGTTGGGTGATAGATGTTGGTAGCAAACTGGGAAGAACAGGGGAAGAACAGCAACGGAAAATTTTGATGGCCTGCCCTGCCGCCGTCCATTTGAACTGGGGGCCACATCGAGCCAAGTTAGATCGCTGCATGTATCCAGCATGCGCATCGCATGCCTGAGAACACCTTCGAAATCTTGATCCGTTCGGGAGAAGACAACTGATTACCGCACCGGATTACGCGAAGGAATCAGAGAATTCGGATGGGGTTACAAGACACGCTTGAAAATGTTGGCATTAAGCGACCAAGAGACGGAAGAGAAACCGGGCAAGCGACGAGACTGAGTCCCCGCAAGCATCTTGACAAGATAAGTAGTACGAACCCCCCCCCCCCCCTCCAATCGTTGCAAGTTGAAATAGCGATGAGGCCGACTCCATTGAATCGGCCACCAAGTTTGGGGGAGTGACGTTGGAAGTCAAGGCAAGTCATGTCTGAGTCATGTTGTTACCTGATCGGGATTCGAGGCAAACGCGGCGAATTCGCGTATTGTTACTTTTGTCCACACAAGTCCTCATGACAAGAATAGCTTATCAGGCGTCGAGCTGCACCAATGGACTCTTGGTGAATGGTTGTACTCTCTGCGTGGGTTGTCAGCCCTCCTAACATTTTCTAGACTTCTGGAGACGTTCTCGGCGATGCGGCGATGGATGCCCAGCTCGAGTGCCGGGTTCCTGCTTTTCGATTGCGTTGTCACTCAACCTTGTTCCTCCCCGCCACTGCCGTTCTCACCGGACGAAGCAACGTCGCTGATGGCATCAATGCAATGCAGTTAAAGTGCTAGAGAGAGCCAGTGTTTTCAATGATGACACACATCCACTAATCTGGACGTTCAGCGTGAGTCGTGTTCTCTTATACATGATAAATGCATCAAGTTCACATTACCCGACGGGGACTTGGCGATCAGTACGTCAATCCGTCGAGCACCGGAGCAACCATTCACAAAGTTCGTTCAAAAGATGAATCAGCATTTGCCACGCGAACTCGTCAACACAACAGAACGGAGCAAGTAATTACGTTCAAATCACTACCCACCTTCAACGAGCTCGTATGAGACACATCGTATTAAATGTGATGTGCGACAGTACTTCCGATATGTGATGCTATTACATACGACGAGCCATCGTTCCAGTTTTCTGCGTAGAACCTTCCATCTCCGACCCACAACAAGCTGCAAATGTTCTGCAAAATTGTTTACGACCCTGAAATTGCCACTCCGTGCTCCAGGAGGCTGTCGTGGCGATGCCTATGTGGTACGAGCGATCCGCTTTGACGGTCGTATCTCTGGGGTCCAAACCTCGTCGCGGTGTGGTGCGGTTTTGAAAGGCATCTGGAACACTCGTGCCTGGTCACTGCAGGAGTACACTGCTGCCAAGGTCGTCCATTTCTACACAGGACTATACTCACTGCCTAGATCTCAAATTGCCGAACCACAAAGACTGGCCAGAAGTCTTTTTGGAGATGGAAGAAGCAGACTCGATCGGGTGCAGAAGGTCTTAGAGAGTCGGCGTTATCCTCCCAAGAGGTCAAGAATCTCCCGAGGTCCCGTCCGCGATAAGTGTACCAACGGTACGCATTCAAATGTGGCGGCACCAGTCAACCGTAGCGTCCTGAAGCCGGTGCAAAACTGCTTCCCCTCGGCCACGAGCTCCCTCACCGTCGACACCTACCCCTGCCGAACTCGCCACACTCTAACATCAAAATGTCGGACTCGACTTTGTAAACATGTTCGATTTCGAATCAGAGTCAACGATGGATACGCGGGCGGGGAGCTGTGTTGGTTTACCGAAACGAATAGAAAGGCGTTGCGAGGAAGAGGTGTGGCATAGAAACGACCCACCAAGAACCGCTACACATGACTTTCCCCCTTTCTCTACCCTAGCTTCACACTGACGACCACTGCCGTACCACTGCCCATGCACCTGCCTCTTTGACACATCCACCTCGTCGGGGACGTCGTATGCTCGCTTTGGCGCTCCTGTTCGCAAATGGGAGCATGTCTATCTCGAGCGCGGCCTGGCCGTGAGTGGTCTTTCAAGCGAACGCGGGAGCGTCCATCAAGAGCTCTCACAGAAATTTACAAGTGCGTGTGAGGTTCGAGAGGTCAAGGGGTCGATGTAGCCAATGCAGCGACCGGTTATCTCAGTCAAGTTCAGCTATCTGGTAGAGACGTACGTGGACTGCGTGCACCCTCTCTCTTATCATTTACCTAAACCTCACCTATAGCATCGTATCTTTTCGTAACCCCCCAATGACAGAGCACCCGTGGAAGCACGTCAGTCGCCTCTCATCCATCTTCGCACAGAAGTTCGATCCACCTCTCACTGGACTGTTGGTTTAGCTCTCCGCAACGATCTTTTATATTTCTTCAATCGCTTGTGATCTTCTCATCGCCGGCTCGCAGGCGCACTTGTTCCACAAATCAAGGACTGGCATTGGGCGGTATGTTTTATTCTCGTCTGAAAATGGAGAGTATCCCTTACATGTATCAGGTCGGCGGTCTCATCTCCAAGCTGACCATCCTGGTCATTAATGCCGGTCTACTGACAAGGTACTTATTCATTCTCGTTGCCACGTTGGGCCATCCTCACCAAAAGTTTTCTCTTCTCCAATAGCATCACTGGTGGGGTTTGGTGTTCCTTATCGTGTCCGGTCAAGTGGTTTGTTCAGGCGTTGGGCCTTTCCTGTGAGGTTCGCAGTCCGGCTCTGGGATCACAGATGGGGGTTCCTCTCAGACTCGTTTCTCTTAGTTCTCGTTTGTTGGTTTGGGTTGCACATAGTCTGAGGGGTTCTGTGCGTCGGAATCTCGGGGGGGGGCCCGGTGGTCGGTGCTTGTGCGTTGTCACTCGAGTTAGTTTGCCTTTGGGGGGTTAGTTTGGTTGGCGGTATGTTTTCAAGGTCTAGGGTTCAGTCTGGTTGGTATTCATGGTATGGGGGCAACTGGGGGGGAGTTGATCACTGTTCGACGTATTTTTTTGCGAATATACTGAGTACAAGGAGCCCCCCCGAGGCGGTATTCGAGGTCACGTAAAGACAAACTTATGCCGAAAGCCTACTTCCACTTTCCTTCTCCTCCCTTCCATACGCCATTCATAGCATTCCTAGTGACGTACTGTCAGTTTGTATTGTGTATTGTGTTGTCAGCCTCGAAGGAAGGGCTCTCCGGGTTTTACAATACACCCCCAACGACCCGATTTTGGTTGGCTTCTTTCGCTGGCGCCTCGCCGTAGCTCTGATGTCTGTGTGAAAAAATTTCCTCAATGAAGTGCTGCAATATGTTGCACGGAAACCCTGATACATTGCTTGGATGCGGATGCGAGGTTAATGTATGTAGCGTGACTTTGGGTTGTAAGCAACTCGTTGATTACATATATACAAGTACTCGGCGAAAGCACCTGGCCAGACGGACGAGGATGAGTATGTATCAGATACGCTGGAGCGACAAGTTTACCTCCGATCGGCGGTGCCATCGCGAGTCCAATTAACATGGCCTAGATGATAAACATTGAACAGTAGCATCATCGACAAACCACGATAGCACGTAGACTCACTCCAGCAAAAGTGCCCATGGCAGTTCCACGTTCCTCTACCTTGTAGATATCCCCGATGGTGGCGGCTCCGAGAGCATAGCTACCAGCGCCACCAAACGTCTGCACATAGAAGAGTAGACTATTTAGGTCCAGAGACACTGTGGTGGCGAAGCTACCGATAATCGGAAAGGGGGTATATCGAGCGTCGGCCATCTCACCAGAACAATCAAAGTCAAAGTTAGGCCAACGTGTATGGGGGGTACAGAAGACATGTAGAGACGCACAGAACGAACTATATGCGGACCAAATCATGACACTAACGGAGCTGGCGAGCACGGACAGGCTCACGCCCAGACTTGGGACATGGGGTTACGATGCCAAAATGGCACTACGCGGTGAATGACATACCTCACAGCGGCAGGCGTGGCATTGAGGTCTTTGGAGAGTTGTGGTATCGACGGGATGAAGCAGCCACCAACGAACACTGATGAATGATCGATGGTCCCTGAAAACGCAGAAAAAGTCAAACGAAATGCAAGACACACTTGGAACGAGGGCAGTGAGGGATACGATGGCGAGGATTACTCGCTTTTCTTTACGACTGAAGCGATCATAAATGTCCTCGATAGGAAGAAGTGCTGAGTTGGTGGCATTACTAGGGTGAAGCTGGTCTCCCAGCAGGGGACTCTCTTTCGTGGCCATGAGATGGACGTTAGGGTCTACCCAGGCTCCTTCCCACCACACTGCTGGAGTGTTTCGAGCCTGTAGCATATTGGTAGTAGCGGAATTGACCGAGAGGCTGTGAACCAATTCCTCGAACACTCCAGCAGCGGCTGGAAGATAACATTGGTAAATATCGTCAGCCACAGCGTCGGACCAGGCATTTTCTTGACACTCCGCACATTACACATTGTAGGGTTAGCATAATGTAATAAACAAGCTATGCTGGTCTCGTTGCTTTTCTCCACTAACACCTCTCCCGCAGTCTCCTCTATGTAGCGTAGACTGCCCCGTTCGTCCTGTCTGTTGTAGCATCAGTCTGACTATTTCACCTGGTGAAAATCCTGAATCATCTCTCGAGGTGTACGAGCAAGATACAAACACCAAGCCTCGGTATGTCCTGAGTCCTGACCTGTGACTTGTGCAGAGATTATCACTGGTGCCAATGTATTCAAAATTTAACTTGAAGACTCCTTGTGCTTGATCTTGTGTCCCGTGTCATGGTGACGGACTCGGTTAGGACCTAGCAGAGTTCAAAAGCTGAGCGCTGAGCGCTGAGCGCTGAGCTACCGGTCGGCCGACCAGGGGCATAGCCACCCCTTGGTACTTTCTACCCATATACGTCAAGTGAGCAAGTCTATCGGTATGGTGAGCCGCTATCAATTCACGAGGATCATTTCTTTGGAAGTCTGACATCTGCACCGTATGGTGTCGGCGGCTCAAAATAGCACTGAGGAAGATCATGACAACGGAGAACCACCACTTTGTCCTGTTGTATTCAGTGCATATAAGGACACCATGTTCTCCATCAACATTGCAACGAACTCACTACGACCAGCGTCACGAACAACAGCCATAGACAACCCCATAGTACCTCAAACCAAATACATGCATGCTCGATAGCGACCAGTTAACGTGAGCCACCCCGGCAACCTGCATCATCCGACTGACGATCACTGCAGATCGCTGTCGTCAGCTCGGCACCGAGGTGCTGTGAACGAATGATGATCAGTTATCATGAGCAGGCGATGCGGTACTATGACCACTGCCATGGGCGATACGGTCGTTCTCGTTCTGGTCCGTTAACCGGGGAAGCAAAGGTAGCACCTTGTGGTAGATACCGCCTGTCTTGGGTAGAGTGGGCATGATGTCAAAGGCAGGTGACCAAGCTCTCTGTCGGAATGACGCCGTAGGGCTTTCTCTGAGCAGTTCGAGCCAGTAAGCGTTGATTCCAGCACATACAGTCAACATTGTCCACAGAAAGTGTCGCATGCTCATCGTATCACGTCGCTCGCACCGTGAACCAGCTTACGGTGTTCCACACCTACGCCACCCAATGCATACATGCCCGACTGGGACCGTTTGGCGTGAGCCACCCCCATTGACACCACCTGCATCATCCGACTGATCAACTTACATGGCCCGTCGTCAGCAGGGTGCGGGAGTGCTATGCACGCACGTTAACGATCAGATAAGTAAGCATAGTATCGGCGGGTCGAAGGATGTAGAATCATTGTCGCGGTTGATGGAACGAGAGGAATTGAAATCAAGTGGAAGGTCGTAATATTCTCCCGCACAGACCCGTTCCCACGACACGGTCACGTGGGTGGACAATCTGGAGCTTACACATATTCGTACATTATGAGAATTTTTACGCATTATGAGATAAAGCACATTGCGGCTCGTTCTCGCCAGTTCTCCAACAAGTTGGTCTTCCATGACAAAGTTTCATCTAACACCTGGCTCTACATTCGCCAACCGGGATGCCCTCCCTAAGTTGCCTATTCCACCGCTCGAGGACACCTGCAAGTGATACCTGAGTAACCTGACCGCTCTCCGTGGCTTGCAAGACGACGAGGAACACGCTGCGACTACCCTTGCTGTCCAGAAATTCCGCGAGGGAGACGGCCCTGCCCTTCAAGAACGTCTCAAGCAGTGGGCTGCAGGACGAGCAAGGTAAGTCCCAATTATTATGTCTGGAAATAGCACCATCACTGAAACCAGGATAGCGTGATATTCCATTATGTTCAATTTTGCTTCATTACGAAGCGACTACATTGCATTCTCTCTCACACACAAATGGAATGTACTTTCAGTGATGGGTGACCAATCTTCGGTCGCGCAGTTATATCGAGGACTTTTGGTGGGTGATTTCGAATCTCTGGCTCGTCGCGATATGAACCCTGTCCGATATAGGTACGAGAGCTACTTATCGCACACCGATCCAGTGGTCCTCGCCTTCAACCCTTTCTTTGTGCTCGAGTACGTATCTTCTCCATCCGAATCATCATTCATTGATCTTGATATAAAATTTCAAGGAACGATCCCACCCCCAATCGGGGGTCTCAGCTCCCTCGTGCCGCTGCACTCATCATCTCCTCCCTCGGCTTCATCCATGATCTTCGTGCTGGGTTACAAAGTCGTACAAGCCTCCCCAAACCAGCTCAGGGAGACACCGCGCCATTGTCCTTACATGGAGCAATACGATACTAGCCCCGCTAAACTCATGTGGACGCTTACATCCCAGATCCGTTCGCAGAGACGAGACTATGCGACTTGATCTGCCAGTATGACTGCCAAGCTTTGGAATTCAAAGGGTGCGGAAAGAACTTCATCACTAGCCACTGATTTAGTCTGGATGCATTCGTTCAAATGGCATTCCAGGCCGCGTATTTTGGCCTTTATGGTAAGTTGAGCCAGCTTGAAATTATGACGAAACTGACCACGAAACTTAGGAAGAACCGAGTGCACATACAAGCCCGCGATGACAAAGGCGTTTCTACACGGCCGGACTGAAGCCATCCGGACTGTCCAACCAGAAAGTGTAGAGTTTACAAAGGTCAGCGTCTTCATTTCCTCCGTTCGGTCTGGTCTAAAACCTCGTTTCAGACGTTTCTCTCAGAGGCTTACAACCAGGAAAGGATCCTTGCACTGCGTAGGGCATGCGAGCGTCACGTCGCCTTGATGAAGGAGTGCAGTCAGGGCCTCAGACAAGATAGGTCAGTCTTGGAAGGTCGACGCTGGACCAGCCACGCTCACACCCGAACTAGACACATCTATGCGTTGTATTGCCTTTATCAACGCAAGCTGAGTGAGAACCTCGATCCCCTTCCCGACGATCCTGTTCCGAACGCTGCGACGACTGCTCAGGCAGCGTTGCCATCCATCTTTGCGGACCTTGGTTGGAACTTACTTGGCACTTCCATTCTATCGACGTCGAACTGTGGAAACCCTGCTCTCCGGCTTTTGGGTCTGGTCCCGTTGCTGCGGGTGGATACGGCATTGGCTACATCATCAAGGAGAATGGAATAAGCATGTGAGTGTCATCCTCAAGTTTGAGCATTATCTCGAACTGAATTCGGGTTGCACAGTGTAGCGTCATCGAGGCATCCTCAGACAAAGACGGTACTTGGATACGTTGCAGAGCTACCTGATGGATGTACAGCGTATCCTCGTTCAGCTCTACCTGTCGGTCAACGAGAGGCCGGCTCCGTTTGTCGACCATTCGGGTATTCTTCGTGACTTCCAAGACCGGACGGCCTATCAATGGGAGTGGCTCGGACGATGGAGCGAGTGACGGTTACGAGGATACAATGAGTCGGTCGTTATTTTTAATGTCTAATCCTATCATCTGATCAGTGTGGGACACAGCGGGATATTCCTTGACAGCGGCGATATGGAACTACTCGGAGGCCGCAAGAAGAGTCCGTATGCGAACATTGGTATGTCTACAAACTGGAGGCTGAGTTGAATTGACTGCTGCCCCCAGGCACAGTGCTCCCGTTGTCGGAATACTGATACCGTCATAAATATAACAGTGTATTCGAGACCAGATGTGTCTTTATTACTGATGATATGACACGGATAAACATGAGACAATGATGAGACAAGACGCCGGCCTCTTTCTTTCCATTACCACCCCCCACACAGCGACTCACGTTCTCTCCCGAGCTCCCATATCCCTACGATGCGCTTCAACCTTACATTTCGGAGCAAGTCATGCGACTCCACCACATGAAGCATCACCAAGGATACGTGAACGCCCTCGACGCCGCTGAGACCAGTTATGTCAAAGCTGCGACACGCATCGCCCTCCAAGCCGTTCTCAAGTCCAACGGTGGTGGTAAGTCTCTCATTTATCAGCCTACGTCGATAATGACTCGGCGGCCAAGTTAAATGTCGGCTTGGCGATGTTCGAGTGCACGCTCATTTTACACACGGCGCTTGGCAAGGACGATTTCATCTCCGTCTCCGGGTGTTATCGTACGTCTTTTCGCATCCCGTTTTTGGCCTCCTTTCGTCCATCCGGATCACGGACGTAAGAAGCGACTGCTTATGAATGCCTGCCTTGTGTCCATTCAGAGTACACGTGTTTTGCGAATACGCTCGAGAGACTCAGAAATCTCAAGTCCCCTGAAGAGTTGCTGCCTGCTGGACAGGCCATGAATGCGCCGACAGAGATCATGTGACTTATCAATTGGATGATGACGCACATTTCTGCCACCGCGTGTACATCATCGAAAAATTCATGTGTGGCGTTCAGGACATGCTATTCGAGCATCCGGCACAGGAACGCTTGTGTCATGTCATTCGAGAGGTGGGTTGTCTCGTGGTCGGCTACGCTTGTGTTAGCTGAGGCCTCCCCTCCCCCTTTTCCTCATCTCCTCCCTTTTTTTTTTTGGCGATCTCAGTGTCTCGACACGGGCGACGAGTTCCCTAGTGAGGGTCCTGATGGGGGCCATCGTGCTCTTGTAGCGGTGTTCTCCAGCACTCTCGTCGCGTTGCTCGATTCGCTGATTGAACCCGTCGTTCCTGCGCCTCTCCATACAAGATGTCTCCAAGCTCGGGACAAGGACGAGGCGTTTGAGATGCTGAATGCGTTCCCGCACGTGAACATCAACGTGGGTGGTCCGCCTCATGGACGTTTCGAGTACTAACTCGTACTTATTGACGGTTTCGACGTTGGCGCATCAAGGTGTGGATATCATTGAGGCGATGTTGCATTTTATCGCCAAGCAGGGTGCGTCCAAAGGCGATTCGAACCCGACTGGCGACATGAGGGGGCATAGACTAGTTTCTATCTATGTATCACTACTGTCTTCTCTCCGCATCTATCCCTGTCCTAATCCAAACTGCACAAAAAGCTTCCTGTATGCCTTTTTCTCCTTCACTTCAATTGAGCTCCTTCTCGCGTTGCGTGATCTTGGCGGGTTCGGTCGAGATGACCGCCTTGGGGCTGAGAGTTCTGTCGGAGAAGGCCGTTGGCTTCTAATAGGCAGGTCGCTCATTGGACTGTCGTCCTCTTTCAGGGCTACCTTGGCGAGTGTTCTCTCCCGCTGCCGGCCAACGGATGAGTTGATTACACCCCAACTTATTGATATACCCCTGTAGGCAGCAATGCCTACTACAGTGAGACCGCAATCTCGCAACGACCTGACGAGGGAACGCCACGGCCCACAAGTATACCCAGAAGCAGGACCGGCTGTCTCACCTGCTACGTCAAAAAAATCAAGGTGAGCAGGCCTACACAGCGCCACCGACGCAAGCTGGACACCACTCCACCAGTGTGACGAGACTCCCAAGCCCATCTGCATGTGGTGTACCCATGGTCAACGAGACGTATGTGTCCACATTATTGTTTGGCACTCGCTCACCATGCTATCCAGTGCAGTGCGCTTGGCCTGAAGGCGTTCCCACCGCAAAACGGAAGGAGAATGTCGATGGCCGGCCCTTGATAGCAGAGTCTGCTGGTGATGTAAAATAATACCAATCCCAGACTGTGATGCAATACTTGACCTAGATGTGCTTCATTGTCGACTTAGACACATCTCGATATCCATGATGGCATCATTATAATATTGCTGTCGAACCAAGTGTACGAGAATCCTATCTAAGCAGTGATGATAGCAGTGAACCTCTGCCCTTTCATCATACTCGAGCCCGTCGTAATACTCGAGTCGAGGGGATCGTCTTCGAATTGCTCGACGTCATGTGTGTGGAGGGAAACGTTGGGTATGACGACGCCTTGGATGAGGGATCTCTACGTGCAGCCGAAGCAGCACAGATAGTCGTCAATAACCCTCTCAAGACGGTGATGCTTCCGATCAACGTCACCCACACAGCCATCGTGAACCACTGGCAAGGTATCCATGCACGTCTATGTTCGCCACACCAGCACGACCATCACATGCACGCTGGCACATCGGAGTCGCCGGCGACCAACCTCCGAAAGATGTTGTCCTCGCTTGTCACATATTTCGGCGATACATACATATCGAGAAGTATTTGGTTTCGAGGATGGCCCTCCACTCCATGATGCACTCACGATCGCCTATGTCTCCAATCCTGCTCTGTTTGAAGGTAGACGTCTCCATGTAAACGCGAGGGGGTCATACAACTGGAGCCACAATCGTGGATACATGGAATTTCCGGACGTACGACGATACCTAGGGGCCCAGCGGAAAAAACTGCTTCGTGTTGGAATCACTCGAGGTCTCTCCCTTTGATGACTGCGCCATCAAGTCGCTGAACGTTTTCTATTATAGGTAGAAACGTTTTTTGACATCCTGCTGGACTGCATCAACCAATGTGACAAGGCATCCCCTCTGAATACTAGTATCCAGTGACCGTACGGTAACCCTCTTTTTTCGAGTTCGCACTCATTGGTAATCCACTCTTTCAGACATGAAGGACATCACGATGCAAAGATCTAATACGTGGAAAGATATACAGATACATATTGGAGTAAACGTGCAAATAGATCAGTATCGTCCCCCCCGTCATCATGATGGCGTGGCAGCGAGTGATTCTGTCTGCTCGCCGGATCGATGATCAGCTCTCTCTTCCTCACACGTGGCCAACGCGTTTCGTCACGGTTTGCGGTACGTACTATCTGCTGATTTCCTTAGTAGATGCCTCATGCCAACATGGAAGGTCGACCACCCAGGCCACCGTGTTCCTGACTGTAGAAGACTCCTTGGATTCCATCAACCGTTGCAACAAAGTATCCCCTTCAATAACCAATGACTCCAGAACGGTAACCCATCTTCCGACTTTGTTCTCATTCGTGATCTGGAGGTCATTACTATACAAACCATATATATTGAATTAGACCGTCACATGAGATCATACTCGGTAATCATGATGGCGTCGCAGCGCGCGGTTCTGTCCGTCCGTCCTGTCGACCGTCCACAAACACCTTGCTCATGGGCACTCGAACCGACGATGAGGATGAGGTACTACGCTGTCTTCGTATGTGACCCTCTTTCAGAGTGCGCAGTGCCTCGTCGAGATCACCACGACCAAACGTCCGCTGGCGTTCGTGCTTGGGAGGAGGCGCGAGAGGGTCCTCGACTGTCGACTGTGTACTCTCGATGGTCTGCGTCGACAAAGTTAAGATGAATGTCTTGTCCGTAAGCGCAGTGAGCTTACCTCCTGCTTGTTGGCTGAAGGCGGCTGTGGGGTCGGTGTACGCGGCGTAACGTCGATAGCTGCTTTCTGCAAGCAAACAAGTTGAAAAAAAGAACGCAATAGATGTTCATGCTTAACGCACCTGAAGCGACGACGAGAATGAACATATCATGCCGAAAAAGTCTTCCGGCTTCAAGCTATCCGGAGAGTCAAACGACTCTCCATAATAACTAAATACAGGACGTAGATCGTTCTCCACGGAGGCTGTCAGCTCTTTGAGTGCTTCGACGACATCCGAGGCTTCTACTATGAAACGCTACGCGAAGTCAGGCATAGCAGAGAGGGAAGGATAGTAAACGACTTGCCTGCATGACCGTGACAAATTGATCGTTTGCCGAGGGATCCCTGAGCTGCTTCATCAATTGTATCTCTACTTCGACTTTAGCGCGGGATGTGATCGCGGACTGCACAGCTTGTGAAATATTTTGGAAAAATTGTAGAGGGAGGCGTTCATCAGTCCTGTTTAGGGTGCGTAGGCGGGACAAGGCTTACTGCGAGCGGCAGGCTCCAGGTCGGGTAGCTCCTCAATGAACTGTGTCAACTTGGGTTCCGTGCGGAGCAGCACCCGCGCTATGTAGTGCAGTAAAGTTGGACAATCAGGAGTGGCCCTGGCGGTCTTTGTTTCCTTCGTCTGTATCGTTCTCAACAATGTTTTCCCGCAAATCAGCAACTTGGAGTTACCTTGAGGAGTGCTTCCAGGCGGAAACCCTGAGCGCTCCCACGGAAAGTTGAACCATTCAACCTATTTCCAACAGCAAGTATAGCCTGACTGGTTGTGAGGTCGCTATCACCAGGAGTGTTGTACGCGTCACCTGTAACGTTCTCTTGAATAGTTGTCTCGTACGGTCTTGAGGTCAGGGCGAATCTCTTCCACGTCTAGCTTGAACCTCCGGCGGAAAATCACGCAGTCCATTCTTTGCGAAAGCCTGGGGATAGACATAATCTAGGAAGGTTTTCAGTATCACGCGAAATTATTTTAGGGGACATATACCTCATAGATGAACTGGTCTGCCTTTGCGAGTTTCGTGACATCCCCAAAGTCTTTTATACGTGTCACCTGGTGACGAATATAGGTCAGATGAACTATAGAGATGTGAGACGAGAATGACGAACTTCATCGGCGGTCGGTAGTTGTTTACTGATCTCCTTGAGGTCGTCTATCGTCAGCACAGAGTCGTCCAGGTCAAGAAGGGCTTGTCGGATAGCGGAATACTCCATCTTAAAGCGAGACAACATAATGGCTGCCATCCATTGATTTAGTACAAGATCTGAACTCAGGTAAAACATCGACCCTACCCATGTTATTCGCCCTCGTAGTCTCTAAAAGCGTAGTAACGTTCTGCTTTCCGATGGAGCTGGTCATGCGCGGCGGAGTTTGAGGTTGTGCAGCGCGGATTCGGGCGGTCGAAGCGGCGGCGGGTTGGAACCAGGGGGAGGAGGTGGGAGTGGGGGTGGAGGTGGAGGTGGAGGTGGGGGTGGGGGTGGAGGTACGTCACCCCCACCGGTAGGTAGTGCTAGCAGAGGAATATCACTTCCAAGAATTCAAGGTGGCGGCAGAGGTGAGGGCGGGGCAGGGGGTGTAGGGGATGACAATAGAACCAATGACGACGCATCCCGCGAGGACTTGGGCGAAGACTGCAGAGCGTAACCTAGGGG
>JBBPSJ010000334.1:5000-7500 GCA_038093535.1 Boletus reticulatus
AGCAAAACACAGGCCAGGGTACAAGTAAAGTGGTCTCACTACCAATGATGTCAAAAAAAAGCGTAGACAACATTAGGTAGGTCAGGGGACCATTCATTAGTTGACCCTAACAAAAGTGTAACAAATCAAATGGACACTACTCGAGGTGCAAGCAGAGTGGTCTCACTACCAATGATGTCAAATGATCCATAGACATCATTAAGTAGGTCAGGGGACCATTCATTCAAAAGCTAAGGTCGACTACCAAGTGTAGTTGTTGTGCCCACCCCCACATATAGGGCCCAGCCATTTGTTTGGTCATGTTTGCCTTGGAGCGCAAGAGGCGTGAGTTTAGGTGTCCACTAAATCGCGTTTTGGCCACTTTTGGACTCTGCCATGAAAAAAATGTTGTGGCAGTGTTACCAAAGCTACAAACTTGGACTACACTTTTGCTACACTTTGTTTTACGCTTTTTTGGTACACTTTCCTACACTTTCCTACACTACTGACTACACTTTGACTACCCTTTTTTGGTACACTTTCCTACACTTTCCTACACTACTGACTACACTACTGACCACCCTTTTTTGGTACACTTTTGGTACACTTTGGTACATTACTGACTACACTCTGACTACACTTTGACTACCCCTTTTCTGCTACACTTTGCTACACTCCTGACTACGCTTTTTTTGGTACACTTTTTGGTACACTACTGACTACACTTTGACTACCTTTTTTTGCTACACTTTGCTACACTGTCCTACACTACTGACTACACTTTGACTACCCTTTTTTGGTACACTTTGGTACATTACTGACTACACTCTGACTACACTTTGACTACCCTTTTTCTGCTACACTTTGCTACACTCCTAACTACGCTTTTTTTGGTACACTTTTGGTACACTTTTTGGTACACTACTCACTACACTTTGACTACCTTTTTTTGCTACACTTTCCTACACTTTCCTACACTTTCCTACACTACTGACTACACTTTGACTACCCTTTTTTGCTACACTTTTGGTACACTTTGGTACACTACTGACTACACTTTGACCACCCCTTTTCTGCTACACTTTCGCTACACTACTGACTACACTTTGACTACCCTTTTTTGCTACACTTTCCTACACTACTGACTACTCTTTCACTCTTTCACTACACTTTTTTTGCTCCACTTTTGCTCCACTTAGGAGTACACTTTCCTACACTTTTCCTACACTTTTGGTATGGTTTGCTAGACCCTGACTACACTCTGACTACGCTTTTTTGGATACCCTTTTGGTAGGTACACTTTGGTACACTTTGCTAGACCCTGACCACACTTTCCCACACTCCTGACTACACCTCCTTGGTGCATTTTTATTACACTTTGACTACCCTTTCTTGGTGCACTTTGCTAGACTCTTACTACACTTTCCCACACTGCTACCCACCCTTTCACTACACTCTTTCACTTCACTTTTGGTACACTCTGGTACACTTTCCCACGCTTCTGACTACACTTTTACTACGCTTTTTTTGGTATGCTTTGCTAGACCTTCACTCCTCTTTTCCACACTTCTGACTACACTTTGAGTACACTTTTCTTTTGGTACACTTTTACTTTCCTACCCTTCTGACTACACTCTGACTACACTCTGCTTCACCTTTGCGCTAGAATTAGAATTAGGTCACCCCTCAACTTCAGGACTGGAACTAGTATTAAGCCTGCCCTAAGCTTCAGCACTAGCACTAGCATTAGGGTTATGGACTACCATTACATTACTATGCTTAGGATCACACCAAGACCTTAGGATTAGGATTAGGATTAGGGATTACCATTACCATTGGAGACTAGCATTAGCATTAGATGTCAACAACAATTCACACTCAAGCCTGCCCTCAAGTTCTCTTCATTTTCTTTCAAAAAATTTCTCCCCCCCTCCCCCTCCCCCTCCCCCTTCCTCAAGAGAGGAGATAGCACCATCTCCCCCTTCTGAAGGCTCCCCCCCCCTACCAAGGGGACCCCCTCAGAAGAGAGATCTGGGTTCCATCTCCTCCTCTCAAGATCCCTTTTGTCAAGGGATCTCAAGAAGAGGATCTGGCTCCATTCCCTCTTTCCAAAGTCTCTTGTCGTCAAAAGACCTTGAAAGAGGTTCAGGTTTCATTCCCTTGAAAGGAATGACCAGACCACCTCTCCCACAAAATGGTAGACACCCCAACACACAGAACATCAGCATCAGCCTATAGCAAAGCGGTCTAACCAGAGAGCATCAGTGACCAATCTAGCATATACCGCAAAACACTAGTCAAGATGCAAGCAAAGTGGTCTCACTACCAATGATGTCAAATGATCCGTAGACATCATTAGGTAGGTCAGTGACCATTCATTAGTTGACCCATGAAAAGTGTAACGAAAGCCAAAGGTTGACTACCAAGTGTAGTTGTTGTGCCCACCCCCACATATAGGGCCCAGCCATTTGTTTGGTCATGTTTGCCTTGGAGCGCAAGAGGCGTGAGTTTAGGTGTCCAC
>JBBPSJ010000334.1:12500-15000 GCA_038093535.1 Boletus reticulatus
AATATCATCATGGCCTGGAGCAGTCCCTAATGCCATTTTTCTTATGGCTAGCAGGACTTCTCTCCATTCAAGGTCCTTGTTTATACCAGGTAGTTCGCTTCCTTGGCGCTTGGTACATTTTCCGGCCCAGTACTCTTTGTCATTCGAGATCTGTTCAGGGTCGTCTTGTTTAAGGTCCTTGTAGTACTCAAAAATTCTGTTCCTGATGGCGTTCTCTTCCGTTAGGAGAGTGCCTTCTTTGTCAAGAACAGGTTTGACTGTGTCTACTCTTTTCCCTTTTACTATTTGGGATTCCCATCTATGGAAGGCCTTCATTTCATTGTCTTGATAGAGCTTGGCCACTCTTTTTACTTCTTTTTCATGAAGTTTGGCCTTTCTTTCCTTGAGGGCTTTTCTTGCTTTTTTGCGTAGGATCTTGTGGTGTCGCAACAGTTCATCCGCCTGCGCAGAGCCACGTGCTCGTGCGTTTTCCCAGGCTTTCCTGGCATCGGAGGCTTTCTCTACCAATCTTTTTAGGGTTCGGTTGAGAAAGATCCTGCCATTCAGAACTTGTTGCTTTATCCCAAGGTCCATCGCTTCAGCATTTATTGCAGAACAGAACTGCTCCGCACTCTCATTCAGCTCCTCTTCGGTCTCTATCGGGTCAACTGGAAGTGCGGCCCAGCGGTTGCTGTGCACTAGGTTCTTCCCATGACCTTTGACAAGATCCACATTGTAGCGGTAGCTTGGTTCCCTGGGAGGCATTGTCTTTGCTTCTCCCCGTGGTTCCAACTTTGCAACAAGTGGAAAGTGGTCACTATGTGTCATCCAGGAGGTTATAGTTTCTGCAGGTTTCAGTTCCTCCTTTGCTCCTGGACTTACAAGGATGCTATCAACATCCGACCATTTTGTACCTTTCCTATGGAAGGTTAGGCCATCTCCCTTAACAGTAAGGCAGGTGAGGGCAGTTTTCTCTGTGCGTAGTCTTCCTTCTAGGAGCTTTCGCTTGATATTGAAGTCCCCTAGGATAACAACTGCTGCTCCCGGATCTTTCTTCATTATCATTTCGTACTGCTCCAGAATCGTCTTTAGACATCCTGTTCGATCCGCTCGCCGACTTCCTCCTGAGGGTAGGTATGTTGCAATGAAGTGCCAGGGTTTGTTTCCCCTATACTTTGCCACTTTTACGTGGATGTAGCAGTTCATTTTGCTATTACCTACCTCATAGGAGGGGAATTCTCGACTGACCAGTAACATTTGGCCTCTGAATCCATCAGCTTTGTTTCTTGCATAGACCTCATACCCCTCAATGTGGAACTTGTATGAGTCTTGGTCCAGCAGAGTTTCTTGGATCGCCATGATTCCAACTTTCGATTCAATTAGAAGATTTTGCACTAGTGGCTTTTTGGCACCCATGCCATTTATGTTGAGTGTTGCGATACCGTCATGAGGTTTCCTTTGTGGTTCCATGACAAGTGGACGTTTGCTTGGGGTTCTGTCTCTCCAAGCTTTCCAAACGTCTAGCCTCCATTGGCTAGTTTTCGCGTTTGGCTTCCACATTGATCGCAACATATAAAGAGGGTACTTGTAGTTCATTCTGACGCCATATCGTCTTTGGTGCGCCATCATGTACATTCCCCTTTTGATTCCAGCGGCTACTCTGGCCTCTATCCAGATATCTGTTCTGGGATAGCCATTTGGCTGTCGGATTGATTGCACTCGCAGTACCCCATCCAGGACTTCTGGAGTCAATCTATCTTTTAAAATATTCCAGACTTCGTGCCTACTTAAACGTCCTGTGTTGAACAGACAGAAACGAGTGGGCGCTGTCATTGCGGTGACGAAGTCTGGTTGTCCCGAAGAGCGAAGGAGAAAGGGAGTGTCTTTTTGGACACTGTCTGTTCCATTCTCCTTCGTCGCCGATGAGGTTGGGCTTGGACTTCTCAGGTGTTTCTTCACCCATCTCGAGGTGTCCTCGCCTAGCGCTGCATCTTTCCTAGCCAGGTAGCGACGCTTCTCACGTCGCCACCTTCTAGCTTCGGGCCAAGTGTCATCAACAGGTTCCCCTTCAAGCATTCTTTTAAGAACTGGCGTGGGAGGTCGCCCACGGTCTACATGTTGACCGAGCTGCGTCCTCACGATGTGGTTCGCATTCCATGCTGTTTGCATGTTCACAACCACATTTCCATCTCTACGTAACAACTCCAGCTCCTCGAACTGTGCTCTACCTCTTTCACTCAGGAGATCTTCGTCCCCTGCTGAGCTTTGCGTGCTCGAGGCCATGGAGGAGTTATCAAATGCTATGAAGTCTAGTTCGCTGGTGATGTTACCCATCTCACCCTCAGTCGATACATTCCCTTCATTTGATCCGTGGATGGTCCCGGTCATTTGGGAGTCAACATTGGGCTCGACTTCCCGTTCCGCTGTTCCATTTTCCACGTGACCAAGACCAGATGTGACCCAAGATTGTTTTATGTTATTCGGTAGTAGATGATTTGTAGTAACTTGCTTTACAGCTGGG
>JBBPSJ010000335.1:0-20127 GCA_038093535.1 Boletus reticulatus
TCCCCTGGAATGCAGGATTACACAATATACCCCTATATGCTCTGAAGCGGTCACACCCTTGTTCCATGCATCAGGGCAACTATCTAGGGACCTAGAATACATATTGTACACTACATTACCAAGTTTGCGAAAGGCTAGCCTCAAGATTGAGAATGGGAGAGCCCACATGACATAGAAAAGCGTGAGAAATTGAACTGAAGTCTAGGAGATTTACAAAAACATACCAGGAACACAACTATCTAGCACTTGGATTGTGCTAGCAATGGAGGGAGGTATATCTTGAGTCATCTAAAACTATTCTAGCTACTGTTCCTGATACATAGTCCTACCATTCTGTGATATCTGAATAAATGTCTAATTGATCACTACTCAGTCACTGAGTACTCAACTGAATACTATGTCAATATTGAATGTAATTTTCGCTTTTGAGCATTTGGACACCACATAATGCTAGGCACAGTAGCTAGAATAGTTTTAGATGACTCAAGATATACCCCCCTCCATTGCTAGCACAATCCAAGTGCTAGATAGTTGTGTTCCTGGTATGTTTTTGTAAATCTCCTAGACTTCAGTTCAATTTCTCACGCTTTTTCTATGTCATGTGGGCTCTCCCATTCTCAATCTTGAGGCTAGCCTTTCGCAAACTTGGTAATGTAGTGTACAATATGTATTCTAGGTCCCTAGATAGTTGCCCTGATGCATGGAACAAGGGTGTGACCGCTTCAGAGCATATAGGGGTATATTGTGTAATCCTGCATTCCAGGGGAAGCTCCCTGGGATCTGAGCTACTGATACCTTGTAGATACATATATGAGGTGCATGGACATCAATTTTCAGTGTATTCCTACCTGGCCAATCAAAAATGCGAACCGCTTTTCTGTAATTCAGGGGTAGGAGGACTATGTACTTACAACATCATAGGAACAGGTCCCCACCAAGCAAGCTGCTGGTACATGATTCCTATACATATATACTATCTGGGAATCGCTTTTACCAAGTCATGTACCTAGCTAGTAAAAAATGCGGACACTTTTTTGATTTTCTGTACATTTCCACATATCTATCTACCTACAACTTAATAATACAATTCAAGCGGTTAGAAACGTTCACAAATACTATAGAACACTAGTGGAACCCATTCAAACAATCCCCAAGGCCAGGAAAGCGAGTGGTGGAGCAGAAATGGAGGGGAGGGTGTGTTGAACTGAAATGTCCCAAAATGGACATGTCGCGAGGGCGCGGGAAGCGATTATATAAGCCAAAGCTCAGTGCTGTCGAGAAAATGAAGCTTCATTATTACAGTACTACCTGCCTAGTTCTTGTCTTCCCATCAATCCGAGCTCACACAGGCTTTTAAAATATTAAATTTTGTGTTATTCATTGTTGTTACTCGAGAGTGTGCATATATGTTGGTTGGTCCAGACATTCATGCTCAGCAGTCAAAGCCTGAGATCTGAGATGTCAACTTCCAGTGATGATGATGTAACTTCGAGCAGCAAGGTACACTGAACTTGCGGTCAGCACGGATCTCAGAGTAAGTATAGAACCTCTCTTTGTACGACTGTCACGGTCGAATACGCAGTCAAGCATCGGAGCCTCAATACCTGTGACGCCGGGCCGGCATGTGAACCGTCACCAAACGACCACCATAACTTACAGCACGAGGTTACAACCCACGACGATCCATTCTCAGAATCACTGTGCCGTTTATTCCACACATTTACATTTCGATTCAACACAATACATGACAACCGACGCGACTTGATTCTCCTGCCAGCGAAATTCTTGAAACACACACTTGCAACGATTTCCTCGCTGAATCTTACTGAGCTCCGGGTGATGTTCTACTCTGAACCACCGCAAGGAACAAAGTACCACGTCTGCTCCTGCGAACCCCGGGGGAACTCAAGAGTAACCTGTGATGTAATGGGGTGAGTATCGATAAATATTTATGAATAGACTTTCCGTACAGGCGTCCCAACATTGGAACCTTGCAAAGTCCAGACTTGGTGAGGCATAAGACCCCAGGTTTCGATCCTGGCATATTTTACCCCCAATGTTAGCAATACACGCTACAACAAAAGGCAGACATGCACTGACGTGTAACCTCCATCACCTGTTGGTGAAATGATCCAGCCGTACGGCTCGTCGCATTTAGGCGCAATATACCCATCATCGGGACACAGGAAACCCGGAAACTGTTGGACTCGCATGGCATATTTTCCATCCTCCAGTTCTTGGATGATGAACTATAAGAGTGCAAAGGTTCGTCAATACATTCCAGAAAAGGTGTACAAGATGAACACCAGGGGTTGAACAGGTGACGAGTCATTGATCGAAAATAAATAGTCTTACCACCCCGGGATCAGCGACGACGCGCACTAGGGGCGGGTCACCGTCAACGCCGATTGCGACACGCTCCAAAGCAGATTGGATCGAATATAGCCCAGCGGCAGGTTTAGACATGGCTTTATAGTCGGGGGAGTTGCTGTACAAGATTGGGAAATGGGTTTCTGGGTGAAGAAGGGACGGATTGGACTCAGCCTTGTATGCTCGTTTTGCGGGGTGGCACAGCCTCGGCCAGTTATGTATCGCGTGCTCAATCCCAGTCCCATCATGGAAGCGAGACCAAGCGAAATAAAGTTCGGGGGTGCCCATGCTGTGAAGAGTCTAGTGGCACAAACCGTTCATTACCGTCAGTTTGTTCCAATTGTGAGAGGACGTGGATACCGGTGCTCGACTGCCCTGTAATGATTAGCCGATACTCCTTTCGTCGGGCCCTAACACATAGTAAACATTGGGAGTATAACGTGAGGCGGTTATACGGGGATACAGTTGTCCGTTATCCATTGTCGTGATCTTGTCTTGCTCGGTACCCAATGGAAAACGTCCCCAAGGACCTCGAATAGCGTCATCGCATGTTTGATTACTCTTGATGGGTGTTGTTGCCAAGGAGTACGTTCTAACATTCGAACGGCGAATATTAATATTTGAGTTAGTACGTACATTCGCCGCTACGATACTGCGAATCGCTGATAACATTTCCCACCTATCATGTTCTTCAGAAAAGAGTCATGACGGAAATTGAATGATACGAAGTACCGAATGTATCCACTTCTTGACATAGGGTAGTATGGAACACCCCAATTGCAGTCTGTCGTGATATCGAAGGCCAGGGAAGACAACGTGCTGATGACATTTACGACAGCCGTTCGTGTTGCAATTGAGATATCATGCGAGGCACTTCGGGTTAGCTCTGGGAGTAATGGAAGCAAGGACTCGGAATTCCTAGTATTGGTTAGTCCGACATTGTCCCTTCCGCCGTGCCATAGCATCGAGGCCATAACGCGGGGGAGTCTTAGGCAGATACATTTGACCGTCACCCGATGTCGTGATCTCCACCGGTATTCCTATTCAAAATGTCAGTCCCGAAGTTGAAGCTCGAATAAGATCAATGCATGCGGGATGATACCGTACCTATCACATCATGTCTACGGAATAGTCACATCGTGTCCGGCTTCGAGGACCCTATGGTTAGATTTGGCTATCTGGGCATCTTACATGTTCAATGGGAAAGACCGGTGGCAACACTGGCAAGGCAACAAAGTGGCTGAACAACCCATGAAGATCTCATGAAAGCCAATAGCAGTTGGCTGCTAAGCGCAAAGGCATTTGCTTCGGCCTATACTCCGAAGTCGGAAACGCACTGTACCTCTTGTAGATTGATGCCCTCGTCCCCGTTCCGTGGGGGTAGTACGCATATGCAGATGACAAGCTTGATGACAATGGGAAGCAAATAATATCGTGTTCGTAGCCGGCTTGGTTGGTTTGCAAACTTGTTCTGCAGAAAAGGTACTACATACCGCCAAACTGTTCGCAGAACCTTGTACAGGTGCTTCCTGCGTGGTGGTACTTCATCGGAGAAGAACAACTAGACGAATTGACAACGAAAGAGGCGATGTTCTTTCCACCACACCGTCGTGGATTTGAAAGGGTATGAGGACGGACATTCTAGTGAAGAAGTAAACGTTCGTTCATGCATGTCACTTATACCATTGTGCTACAGGATTCTAATTCGAGTTTCATAGTGAATCTTTGAGAAATGGTACACGATACTGTGGATTCAGAAGTCGGTGTTTGGTGTCGTCCGGGCGACTCGGAGTGATGATCGTTTCCGTGAAAAATTTGGCGCACAAGTCGGAGTTGACATCATCCGAAGTTTCGAACCGAACAACTCCGTAGTATTACTCCTACTGCTCGTGCCTTGCTAACAAACGTCAAACGTTCATTGAACTTCATTCCACACACCTGGCCGCCGAGCATACCAGGCGCGGTGACAATCGACTCTCTTAAGACGTAGTGGCAGGACAAGTCTGTCGTGCCAACTCATCACACCCCGCCACCACGACGAACACCGAGCTGAAAGGTAAAATGGTCGATGAGAAACACTCCAGCTCAACGCCATAATTACAGGCCAACTGGCGCGAGAAATGCAATGTTTTTTCACGCGCAGGATCGGCATCCACCCCAACAGCATTCCAAGTTGCGGTTTGGATGCCAAGCGTGCGCGCATGAACGTTGCTCCAGTGCACCGGGACCATATAAAAGTGGGACGACTGGGTCGATGAACTCCATCCCCCCTTCATCGCGTTCATCGTTTCCCCCTTCCAACTGCGTACACCGCCTTGTGTTCGCTATCCTGCATGCACTCCTTCGTGCTCTCTTCTTGGACCTCCGACCCCTGCTTCGATGTGGATGTTGAGCTAGTCCACGACCCCGCAAGGCTTCAACCGTCTCAGCCCAACTCCTGATTCGTTGCTCTCGGAGGTTTCGCAGTCACGTTCGGCCGTTGTGGCATGCTTTGGATGCTGTTGGAGGTTTTCACGCCTTCGCGCGTGCCATCCATTGGACGTTTGCAACAATGGTCCCGAGATCGCTGCCATGGCAGTGTAGGCTTGCCTACGTATGGCTTCTTCACGAAACGCCAGAGGGAATGTTGGTAGGGTCGGGTAGTTTGTGCATGCTTTTGCTGACGAACCCACAAGGGAATGGCTCTGGGGGTGGACCCTCTAGTGTTTCCTTGTTCCCAACAGTTACCCGCCGTGGCCGGAAGACGGAGACAACTCCATGGCAAGTTTTCGTTTCTAGCGTCTAGTGCTCTTGATATTGACTTCCGTTTTCTCGGGATTGGTGACAGGCAAGGAGCTCGAATTACTAATGTTATGTGGGGGCTGACGGTCACCACACTCGTGATCGTCATTTCTGGGGGTTGTGAAGATACGACATGAAGGGATCAACAGTTCTGGTGTTAGGTTATGGCGGAACCTATCTTATTGCTGATTGTCTCTGACGCCGTTCATGCATCGCGGCCTTATTTCTCAAAGTGTGCTAACCCCCTGTCGTTTGTCGAGCAGAAATGGGTCACTCTAGCATAGACCTCATTCTCCGTGACATTCGGATTCGACCACCTCGCAACCGATGGCTGCTAGGTCCGAGATCTGAGCGGCAACTATCGATGCTTTCCAGGCTGCTGGTCAGTAGATTGTGTTTGGATCGCGTTCTTAGTATCGACTAAATTCGACAGACCCTTTGGGTGATCCTGGGCCACAATACGGCGCAAGCAGTTTCGCCTTGTAGTTCGAGCTGATGGCGGGTATTCAGGAGTCCACACAGCCCCCCAGACACATTGGTGAGTGGTTTGTAACGAATTTCTTGGCGGTTTGCAATAGTAATCATGTTAGGTCCCTACGCTTGCAAGTGCCAGGGGTCGCCGATTTCAATGTCGATGTTATTGCAGCGTTTCCACCGAGTCTGTGTCTAGCCCACACGATTACTGTCCACCACGTACGTCATCGCAACTTTCTCTCAAACTGTGCTAATCTCACTGTCATTTGCCAAGCAGAAATGAATGCACCGATATTCTTGAGTTACTAGATGTGTTCAAGTTCGCATGACATGGCGACCGACTAAGTGCCCACGATCGACATGACCATAGCCAAGAACAATGCTTTTGGTGGATGTGGGTCGTGATCAACTGGTGGATGTCGCGTATGCTGCTTGTGATACGTGCTAGCTAGACGTTTGCATCTGTTGTCGGGCCAGGTTTTCCGTTATCAATGCAAAGGAATCTATGTTTTGATTCGTGGTCCAGGTACGATGGTACCGTTTGTATGCATCGTCTCAACTCGTTGGGGTTTAGACACGAAGATGATGGATTCTGATCCGGTACAGCCGCTGCACCAGATGTTGATGAGCTTGGTGTGCGCAGGACCGGAACGACCATCGTCTATGATAAGTGGGCGTCACACCGGAAAACTGTATGTCTCGTGATAAGTCCAACTATCGTACACACGCTACTTGTACTTGCTCAGCACTACCTCTCCACTTGTCCCGATACGTCCATCGAACAACGAATATGCAACCCGCCCGCCCCTGTGTCGTAAACACACCCTCGAGTCTCATGTCCGACAAGAGTTCGTCGTCTATCGTTTGTACGGGTCAGTGACGGAGTTGAGCTGGCGCCTTTTACCGCTTGCTAGATCGAGTCATAGTGGTAGTTGTTCAGAGCCATAGTATGATGTGTATCGGAATAGCGCGTCACTCTTGCGATGCTATTGCATCACCACTTTGACAGTGGGGTGCTTGGGAGACTGAAAGGCTTGAACGAGGGAAACGGTGAGAACTTTGTTTGTTTCGACGTACCTCGACCACGGTCTTTCCGCAGGACTGGCGTTCCGCAGGATGGCCGTTCGGCAGCTCTTGGAGTTTCTTGCAGCTACCAAGGGGTCGCAAAGGCATTTGTCGTTGTGATCACATCTTTTTCGATATTTGATACCACGCATCTGGAATCTGGATAATAACTACCGAGCATGCCAATATCGGGGTGTGGTGTCATGGCGTCCCGGTGATCGGCTCCAGTCGATGATGTTGACAACTCGTTGCCATTCCGCTGATCGTCAAACCAACGTTTGGTTCTAGGCTAGAAGCCCAATTCACGAAGTCGTCGTGACAAACACCTGGTTGGAGGTACACAGCTACACATGTTCTTGACCGGCGTTACAGGTCAACTAGCGCAACATTTGGGGATGCGCAAGATTGGTATCCGCCCCAAAAGCATTCCATTTCCAACACGGTTGGATATCGCGATACTTGGAATGCCAATCGTGCGCGCACGGACCTTTAACGGGGACATATAAAAGAGAGACGGTGAGGTCGACGAGCCCCACCATTCCCACCTCCGAGTCGCGCGCTCAGCGTCCAGTTTTCCCAGCATCGCGCCCATCCTTGTATAATCTCTTGACATATACTGTCTCGTTGCGTCGTCGTTTGCATGCTGCCTGTCCCTGCTGCAGTGCTGCATCATCCTTGGGCTTGCGAGCCTTACCTCGATGTGGATGTTGGGCTAGAAGCACGGTTCCCCTCTGACATTTGCCGTGTCCATATCATATAGAGCTTGCGAGGGTAAGCTGGATATTGTGCACGCCGTTTTTGCTGACGAACATACGCCGCGGCGTTTTAGCGATAGGCTTCAGGTGGTGCCCGGTTGGTGGAGGTACTAGTAAGTCGGTGTCGTGGTATATTTACGAGCGCTGTGACTGTGCCCATCGCTTGACGCGTTTACTGACGTCATTTCTAACTGGGTAGGCACTTCGCTCTGCTGTACCGTTTGAAAGCTTGCACCTGGGGAAGGGGTGAATCGGAGCTTAACACGCTGTCCCTATAGCTGCCACTCGTACCCTTTAGTCGTGGAGCAGAAGGCGGAGGGAGACTCGTGGCAAGTCATCATTTCCGGTGGTGCTTTTGTGTGTTGACTCCCGTTCTTTCATGACAGGCATGGAGCTCGATTAGATGCATCGCACTTGCATCTACCCCACACACCTCGCTTTCCCCCAGCGAGTAGTCGACAACCGATGGCTGCTCAGTCTGGGGAATGAGATCCTGGTCAGTAGACGATTGCATGCCGAATGACAATGAGAATCCCAACGTATTTTATTGTTTCCAACTTAACATCGACAGCTTTACTTCCAAGCAGGTGACAACTCAAGACAGAATACAGCAGACGCACATGGTAGTTGCTCACGGGGCACATCGAAATCAACTCCACATCAGTGAGTGGCTTGCAACGAGTGTCGCAGTTTGTAATGGTGACGTTGTGGGCAGCCCCTATTGGGTTATGACGCTTCACCCTGCTTGGTGAATGCCCAGGTGGACTTGGCTCGATGTGGCGATTGACCAAGTGCCCACGATCGACATGCAGATTGTCGGGTCTCTTCCTTGGGGTTACGACAAGGCCGGGATGTGGGTTGTGGTCAATTGGTAAACGCCACCTCTGGACGTATGGACAGGTGAACTAGATACGACTTGACGTGCGCATGACACGCCGTGTTTACCAAGTATATCGTATGACAATGTCGCACTGGGCACTGGCGCAACGTGTCCGTTCTATTTGATTCGGTATAGTCTGGACGATAGAAAAATGAGCACTGATCCGCTGCTACTGTACCGGACAGCGCACCGAGCCCCGAGGCAGAGTTTTGAGAGTGCATCACTCTTCCAATGCTCGTGCTGACATTAGGTTTAACCGCGAAGGAGTGCTTACCGCTAAAGGGCTTGTACCGCGTTCCGTGCCTCTTCCCGGGGGTCATCGCTTCTACACGTAGAAAAAGAACATTGAAATCACGAAGACTGCGTATTAAGATCCGTACTAGAGAGTTCAAAGGAGGTGTGCACGAGCAAGAATGACGCATCAGAGTGGGCGATGCGAGCGTGCGGGCAATGACTGTGTTAATTCTGATGGGTTCGATGAACACCTTTCAAAAGTTTGGGCACTCACTAAGATGACCAGAAATTAGGATGCTTAACTCGGGGGCTTGCTTGGGACTCAAAGTAACAATGCATGGCCATCGATTAGACCGCTCAAATGAATAATCGTGGGAAAACAAAGTTTGACTTGTCGTCCCCAAGATCGAGTCATTAATTCATTCACCTCATCACCAGACCACCAATACACTCATATGCACGTCAAGTTCAAGTCGGGAGGCCAGTTTGTCTTTGAGTTTGGCTGAGCATTACAGGTCAACTGGCGCGAGACAATGCATCATTTGCCAGCATTCCAAATTACACTTTGAATGCCAATCGTACGCGCACGGACGCAGTACACCGCAAACATATAAAAGAGGGACGACTTGGGTCGATGAACCCCACCTCCCTTCCCTCCCTTCGTCGCGTCCATCGTCCCCCTCCTCCAATGGCGTACGTCGCCTTGTCTTTGCTATCGTCCATCTTGCATGCGCTCCCTTGTGCGTTCCTCCTGGGCTTCCGAGTCCTGCTTCGATGTGGATGTTGGGCTAGTCCGCGACCTTCCGAAGAGATCGCCCACGACAGTCTGATGTTCCCCTTGTCGGGGGGGTGCCTGCTGGTGTATGGATAATGTCGGGAGTTTTCCCGCCCGTTCCCGCCTACCATGGGGGTCCTTTCCACACCGGTATCGACATTGTTCGTTGTCATGGTAATGTAAACTTGTCGACGGAGTATCCCCTCCCTTATGGAAAGTGCATGGTATGATCGGTAAGCCTGGACGTGCATTGTGCGTGATGCTTTGCTGACGATCCCACAAGGGAGGCATGCCTCGAGTGTTTCCATGCCCGATAGTTACTCGTTATGGCAAGATTGGCGAGAACAGGCGATACATTTTGTGAGAGCTATGACCGTGACTATGACTTGATATGCTTTACTGATGTAGTTTCTAATCGAACGATCCCACTACTTGGCATTTGAAATGCTCAAGCGGTTGTCCTCCCTACACCTCCTCGGCATTTCGGTTAATGTCGTTGCTGTTGCAGAGGGAGATAACTGGTGGTGGTCCCATGGCAAGTCGTCGTTTCCAGCAGAACACTGTTGTATGTTGACTGCCGTTCCCTACCACGACTTTGGCAGGCCCGGAGCTCGATTGATATGTGGCCCTTTCGTCCGCTTCATGTTGATAGTTGCTCGGTCTCAGCGTTCACAGCCAGCGGAGTGGCCACCGGACTGCTGGTCAGTGGACACTCCTTGAATCGTGTGCTGGATAGGGATGATATTTGCAACAGGTTGTTTCAATAGCTCAGCTTCCAAAACATGTCGCCGGTTTCACTTCAGACCACACGGTACGACTGTTCAGATCCAAGTGTTGGCTATGACTAACGGCGAGCCAGGCAGATCCGCCATCTTTCCGAACGAGGACAATTGGCTCACGGCTCATTGACTAGCTAGGCAGGTTGGAGGGTGTGGTGATCAACCAAGTGCCCACGATCGACGTGAACCTTGCTGAGAGCGATGCGTTTGGTCACGGCAAGATTTGGATGTAGGTCGTAGTCAATTGGTGGATACGGTGTTTGGTGCCATTGGCTGACCAGGATTTCCGGCGACCATCACTTTGAAACTGAAGGTTCTGGGTTTGAGCGCTGTGAAGGCTTGTTGCTGGTCAGTATATCATGTTTGGATTGCGTGCCCAATGATGATGAGACCTTCAACATGTATTTTTAGACGCGCATGTTTCCCCAGCTCAACATTGAGAGTCACGCTTCCCAGCATGGGATGTAACTATCGGGGAGTCAGTCACCCGTGAGTGGTTTACAATGAATGTCTTGCATTTGCGATAGTGACATTGTTGACGACTAGCGCTTGGTTGCGCCTTGTTACGGCGTGTGAACGCTTAGATGTGGTAGGCAGAACGTGGCGGTCAACCAAGTGCCCACGGTCCACATACCGCCCTCGTGTCCCATCCATGGGGTTAGGACAAGGCTGGGATGTAGGTCGTGGTCAATTGGTGGATGCCACATCGGTGCTTGCGTGCACGTAGAGTATATGCGTTCATTGTCAGGCGTCTTGACGGTGATTCTGATACGACCGATGTGCGCATGACTAGACAACGCTTTCAAACAATAACTTTACTGTGTGGTACGGCAAGTGATCTCCATGGTCGCTGAGTGTGCTGGAGAGGATGCTGATTTTCATCATCCATGAGAGGAGTTGCACTGACATATTGATTCTGACCCGTGCTATTGTGCCAGACAGCGCATAGCGTAGGCTACCACCGCACGTCTCTCAAGATCTCAAGCCCACCCACCCGTCGCGGTATAAACGGGGATTATGGATACACCCACACTCTCCGTACGTTGTGACGCAAAGTTGTTACTCTGTCTTCGTACAGCTTGAAACATAAGATTGGATGGCCTCCGTATTTCAAGTCGTTTCTGATGTTTTTACTAGCTTGAATCGCCTAAAATTTGGGGATAGATCGGCCCGGGTATCCGCCCCATTAGCATTCCATTCCAATACCGAGACACTTGGAATGCCAACCCATGCGCGCACGGGCCTACCGGAGACATATAAAAAGAGGGATAACCGTCGATGAGCCCCATCTCCCCTCTCTCCTTTCCGCGTCGCGTTCACCTGCCAGTGATTTCTCCCACTTTGCGAAGCGTCGCACTCATTCTTGCCTAATTTCTTGCCACATACTTTTGCGTCGTCTACGTCCTCGTCCTTGCCTGCATGAGGTTCGCTCTTGTTGTGTCGTCCTTGGGCGTCCGAGCCCTGCTTCGATGTGGATGTTGGGCTAGTGGAACGCTGGTTCCCTTTGCCGTTTGTCACGCCAACTCGTGACATTCGCCGGTAAGGCTGCATATGTACTGTGCGCGCCGCTTTTGCTGACGAACCCACGCTGGGAACGTTTCAGGGACGGAGCCATGATAAAGAGCGGGTCATCGATCATCGACCATTCCACAATGCTTCTGGCCCTGAAGCCTAGGGGTAGCAGACAGTACCGGTAGCATTGACGAGCACCATGACCCATGCCATCGCCCTTGCCACCTCTTATAAACACATGGGCGCCTCGGCTAGTGAGTAGCTCAGCAGATGCCCCTTCCAAACACAACATTGACGATTTTCCATACAAACCGGTGTCACTGTATCCAGACCCAGGTTGTGGAATGGTTCGTGGCACCACTGACGCATGGTCACCCTCAGAAGACGCGGGGCGACCTCGGGACCTCCTTCAGTACTCGTTTCCAGCGCCTTGGGAGGCTGAGCGATCTCGTGGCTACCATTTCGACACTCGGGGAAGCTGATGTAACTCATCCCCGGTCACTGGCAGTGAGTAGTTTGCAATGAATGTCTTGTATTTGCGATGGTGATGCTGTTGATGACTAGCGCCGGGTTGCGCCTGGCCAGGGTTTGTGTGTGCCGAGAAGTGGTAGATGGGGCGTGGCAATCGACCAAGTGCCCATGATCGACATCTTTGGGTCACAACAAGACTGGGATGTGGGTCGTGGTCAATTGGTGGATGCCACGTCTGGTGCTTGCGACGCGTAGAGTATCTGCGTTGGTTGTCTGGCCAGGTCATGCAAACTTGGAAGCCATGTTTTCTAGACTCGGAGACGATTGATGTCATAGTAGCAATGGATAGCACGTCGACTGATCGACATTCAAACGTTCATTCTCCAATTACTCGGTGCATTCAGCGCACGGTCCGAGCGGTGAGGTTACGCGTCTGTGTCGACGTTGAGGTGCGCAAGGGCAAGGGCCATATTCTAAATTGATGCAAAAAACCTGAGAAGCTGGAACAAAACATACGGAGAGGCAAGCCAACGAGCGAACGTGCGTGTGTACACACAAAAGACCTAGTCCATGTAGTGTAGTCCAACCATCGTCCTCAACTCCGCACCCCGATACGTCGGTAAAACAGCAGATATGGATATGCACACCGATCGTCCCGCTCCGGCGTTCCAAACACGTCCTCGGGTCTCACGTCTGACACAAGCTCGTCGTCTATCCGTATCCAACCTTCGCGCTGTTTCACCGTCGGTCCCATACCAACCGCATTGTCAATGTTGGGATGGAGCACGTCGATGGTGTAGTGTCCACCTGATGCAGAGAGTCCATGGTGGTACAGCACTGTGCATAAAGGATCAGTCCGATATCTCGTACTGATGACAGACAGGTGCTTACCGCCAAAGAGCTTGTACCGCGTTCCGTGAAGCTTCTTTCCAGGAGCCATCACTTCTACATGCGAGTGTTACGATGACGTAGCGCGTATAGTAAACATGCGTACCGCTGGGAACGTCCAACTCGGATGCAAACGACATTTGCTTGCCGACTTTGGCTACGCCGCCCGCATTCGCATCGTACAAGAACCGTTTGAGATGCAGAATGAGAATCGGTGGGAGTGCGTCAATGTGCACCGTCTGCTCCGCGTCCAGAGTCGCACCGGGCCGAGTGACAGAAGTGACTTGCACGGGTTGTGGCGATGAAATGTATGCGAGGGCGTCCTTGATCGTGTGGATTTGTTCGCGCTGCAAAGAAATAGGTGAATACAGCGATGGTGCGGCGAGACCAGGTGAACGAACCTGAATGTCTAATCGCAGCGAACGCCAGTCTTCGACCAAAATCGAATCTTTTTGATGAGGCACACGAAGCGTCGAGCGGAATTTCCCGCCAAACATGCGGGTGATCGGCGACTCCGTTGACTTGGCCTGGAGACAGGTTATTTTCGTTATCTGCCTCGTTGCATGCGACTTACCGTGCGCGTGATAGCCATTCGGCTGCGTTTGACGACTTCGAGCCACGGTCCGTCCTCGTGGGCCGCGTGGCCGTTTTGTGTCTCAGAATGCGATTGGCCAGCTTCTGTTTTGGTAACCAGTGAGGAAGAGATCGAAAGGAGCTCCTCTTCCAGCGTGTCCAAGTAAAAGCCCAAGAATTCTTCTGCATCTTCTTGGTGACCACCCTGGGAGAGATCAAGTCAAGGGAAACGCGGGTCGATGATGCCGGCTTACCCGCATATGATCAAACCGTTTCTTTTCCTTGAGTGCGTCGTAGACGTAGGTGGGGATAAAAGAGTCCATCAGATTGTCGTCCTCGTCGCTGTAGCCACTGTTTGTACGATCGACAGCTTTGCCCTTACCCTCTGGAGGTGGTGTTGTCTTGGGAATAAATTCATTGAGGAATTTGATCGTCGCCACAACAAGAGGCGTTTTGCTGTTGGACACGTCGCCATCGGTAGGGGTATCGAGGAACCTGCCTAGCTCATGGAACAGCCGCCAAAATGGCGGGCAGTAGATGAGCACCTGGAGGACTGCATTCGCAAAACACATGTTTCCAGTATTGACGAGACCGCGAGGACGAATTCTCATTGCGTGCTGGATAGATGGACCGGATGTCAGGAGGGACAATAACTCCGGTTTTTTGCTTGGGGAAACTTGTGGCCCGGTGGAAGGTGCAGGGAGAGCGGATGCAGGGATAGAGAAACCGACGATGGAAGAGGTCGGAAGAGAGTTGGTTTTTGAGGGGGACGCTGCATCCTTACGGAGGAGGGACGCCCAGGACGGTTTTGGAGCGGCTGGTTTAGCTGGTGGCGGGGTGACAGGAAGCTCCTCGGGAGGCAGTTCGGCCGACTGTTCCGTAGAGACAGGGACCGACCCCACAGCAACGTCTGGTTGGGGCGTGACAACGCGGTCGGGTTGTGGAGGTTCATCCAACTTTTGTTTTCCAGGTGAATCAGCGGCAGAGAGGGAGGTATTCGTGGAGACGGGGGAAGTGGGTACAGAGGTATCTGGCGCTGTGGAGCTTGCGGGGGTCGTTTCGGCGTCGGCAGAAGTCGGGTGGTCGGGCGGAGTGGGCGTCGGAGCGCGGTCGGGGATAACCTCTGTAGGGGGCGGCGAGGGAGGAGGAGAGGACAGGGCGAGTGCTTTCTCGATGACGTAACCTGGAGGACGGGCACGCGGGGAGATGATAATGCCAGGTGCCGTAGAAGGATTGGACGGACGGTGCGACCAGATGACGTACTCGGGGTTCGTGCTCGCCATCGTCCTGGGGGACGAGACGTTCGACGACGAGGGGGAAGAGGGCACGGAGAGGGAGCGAGATGGTGACTCATCGACGGTGATTTCGGCCGGATCTGAGTCAGGCGTGGGCGTGAGATCGGAGGGAGGTGGGAGGTCGGCGGCATAGGGGGACAGTGGGGGCAGCATCGAGAGTTGCTTCGGGAGGGGAGACAAGGGCTGCTGAGACTGCCAGGCCGCATGATAGGGGCTGGACGGATGCAGAGGGTAGTTGGGGGAGTAGGCAACAGGCGGTGGGGGGTACTTTCCATGCGGGTGGGGGTGTTGTGGAGGGGGCGGGGGCGGATATGGAGCAGGGGAGTGCGGGGAGTGTTGCGGGTAGGAATAATGGTGGTGATGCGTCTGGGGGTGGTGTTGGAAGTTCTGGTAGCTGGGACCGGCGCGCGATGGAGGGTAGCCACGACCCTGAGGATTGACGCGCGGGGACGACGGGGGATGAGGATGGCCGTTGATGGGGGGGATGGGGTATTGGTACTGGTACGGGGCATGGGCAGGGGCGTGGGGGGCATAGGGAAACGGGGGTGGGGGGTAATAAGAAGATGGACCGGGGTGGGCATAAGATGGCTGTTGTGCTGCCATTGTCGCTGTGTCGGTCGACGAGGAAAGGGTGTTGATCGACGAGGAGAACGACGAGGACGACGACCAGCCCAGCACACGAGCAATCAAATTTTTTCGTTGTACAAATTCACCGAACATCCGGCCACTATTTGTCTTTATTTGGTCTAACCCTAACCCAAATTTAACTAACTACCTGATCATGGGCACTTGGTCGATTGCTACGTCGCACGAACCATTCCCCGCTCCAAAAACCGCATGAACCAATGCTAGTCTTCAACGGCGTCAGGTCTTCTCTGGTTTCTGATTGTTTTGTTGCCTTCATGTACAACCGATCAATCGCATGCCCTAGGAGGGCTAGAACGGCAGCCAGGAGAATGATGCTGAGGTAGGCGCGATCATCCGTGGAGCCATAGCCAGCGGCTGTAGCTTGAAAGGTTCTATTGCAGACGCCGACTAGCGTAAGACAGCTATTCAGCTAGACAGAAGCCAGAACAGACATACGGATCAGGAGCCGTTCAGAAACTGCTTCGAGACACGACATTCAAGGACGCGGCACATAACATGTAACATCGAGGCTACCAGCGATTCGTTAGGCGGCGCAGTGACTGGCTGATCGACAAGGTTACAACAGTACCTTGTGGTACGAAGTAGCCTATCGTTGATTCATTTAAGATGGAATCGCGGGCTAGCCCAACATCCACATCGAAGCAAGGTCGAAGGCCCCTGAATGCCATAGGGACGATGCATGGAAGGGCGAAGGCGAGGTATGCGAGAGATTCGGATCGAAGTTGGGAGAAGAGCGGCGAGGTAGGGGATGGGTGGTAGGTTACGCCTCACCAACTCGGTCGTCCCTCTTTTATATGCCCCCGATGTATTTGTTGGAATTTCGTGACCGCATAATCGGCACTCGGGGCATTTCCATGTTCGAGTTGAAATGCTGTCGAGGTCCAGGTGGATGACAGTCTCGCAGAATCATTTGCAAACGACTCGCCATTCTGGCATTCGATGCGTGAAGTCAGCTCAGACAGCACAGGAATTGTTGGCATCTTTCAGGTGACGTGTGGTGGGGGGGGTAAGACATGGTCATTGGTCCCTTCGTCACGGACGGGGCGAGAATATCTGATAAGGCGCACCCAATGATGAGTCCGGAAACAAAGCGACCATGCGCTCGGCGTCATTTGCGTCTGTTTGGTACGACTCCCTAATCGGCACTCGTCATGCACAACGACGACGACGACGACGATCACCCGCTCCTCGTCGAGCTCGCCAGTCTCCGCCAGACTGCAGCCCGTTTTCAGGCAAGTGTTCATTGATCTCACAACGACTGACTCGCCAACCTCGACCATGCTAGCATGAGGCACACGCAGCAGCCATCAAGCTGCAGCGCCATACCTTCGACGTGTCGCGCATACACGAGCACGCCACCTCTCTCGAACAAGAGAACGCCCGTCTCGTCCACGAAATTAGCATCCTACACGCACACCCAGAAGTACCACACCACCCTGCGGTAGCACAGGTGCAGGAACTCTCTCTCGCCCTCCGACGTGTCTCCGACAAGATCGACCTTACGGAGAAAACCCTCCTCGAACGCACATCTGAACTCGTCCATACTCGCAGTGAGCTCGCCAAAGCTCGCCAGACTGCGGATGGCGCGTACGAACTCGCTGCCCGCATGCGCGCGCGTGAAGAGGCCGCCAAAGCCCGCGAACGCGAACTGGAACTCAAAGCCTGCGCTTCCGAAGAAGAGCGAAGAATGGTGGATCTCGTCATTCAAGAATACGCAGACCTCGTTCGCAATCTGGAAGGCCGCAAGTCCGCTCACGATACCCCTTCCATCGCCAACGGGTCCACGTCTACGACCACCCTTGTCGATACCCTCCAAGATGACAAATCCGATCTCCATAGGGTGCTGAGGGAGTTCTCTACAGAGTCAGAGCATCTGCATGCCACGATCGCAGAACTCGACGCCAAAGTATCAACGCTCCAAATGACCTTGGACGCAGAACGTATCACTGCCTCTCATGGCCGCACGTTACTCTCCCAAACCAAAACAGAACTCGATAAGCTCAATCTCGAAGACCAAACCGCAGCCAAGATGGTCACTCGTTACATGTCTGTCCCAATCCTTCTCCTCATCCCCGTCTGCTCACGTATCCCCTCAGGAAATTCTCCCAAGCGTCAACCAATGCGCTGCAACAGCAAATCACGACACTCAAGACGCGGCATGCCTCGACGATCGCTACGCTTGAAGTTCAACTGTCCATAGCGGAATCTCAACTCGAGTCGGAGCGTATACGTACTGCACGCCTTCAAGACGCCCTCGACGAACTCTGCCAAGATCTCGCACGCGAATCATATGGAAGACGGAGAGAAGTCGCTCTGCGGCTAGCCTTGCTTTCGAGGGAAGAAGGCGTTGCGGAGTTCATGCGGCGCTGGGCCAGGAGGGCAAGAGAGTTGTATGCGCGATGTTACAACGCGACTCAGCCGGTTTCATCTGAAGACGCTGTCCAAGAGGCATTCCATCGTGTAGTCACTGACGCAGAGTCCCTTTTATCTACTCTCGACGACGATATTCAACATTCTGACGGGACGCATACGTCTGGCTCGCAAGCGAGGATCGCGCTATCAAGGGCAGCCGTAGATGCGCTGAGGAGCGAACTACAGGACGAAATGCAGAAACGCATAGAAGCTGTTCGGAAGAGCGCATTGTCTCTTCCGAATGGCCATTTGGATGGGATCGAGGACCTTACACAGCCCGAAAACACTTCATCGCCAGAGCACGATGAGGCTCCAGAGGAACAACTGCTCACGCTAAACGGCAATGCTCTGTCCGAGCATACGGAACAACCTCAGCCCCAAGGCGCAGATTCACCTGTACTGATGGTCCGTGCTCCGGAAGAAAGCGTCGATGACCCTTTCCTTGTCTCTGCACCCGTCGCTCCTCCCGCAATAACAGAACGTACCATCGTGCAGGAAAAGATAAACTGTCTACCACCGGTGTCCATACAAGATACTGCTTCAACCTCAGCCACGCTCCTGGTCGAAGAGCCCCACACTGCCAGTGTTCGAACCCATTCACCCGCTGTGTCTACGCTAGACCTTGGGGAAGATCTCCACCCTTCCAGTACACAAGTGCCTCCCACAATAAGTGTAGCACCGATTCATGCATTACCAAGCGACACTCCCATCTCGGGTGCGCCAGTCCAAGCCGGGGAGGACACAGTTGTACCGTCGACGTCCATATCGACTTCGACACCGGCAGAACCGCACGCTATGGATACCCCCTCTCCAATTGATACCCTTCCTACACTCCTCTCCGAGCTCGGGGTGACGAAACATCGCTATGACGCCCTCCAACACGCCTTTCGCGACTGTTCCCTCGCACTCAAAGAACTCAAGCGTACCCTCGCGTCTTCCTCGCCCTCGCCACATACCCGAACGAAGGTCCGGCAATATCTCGAGGTGGCCCTCGCACGGATTGACGACTTTGCCGAGGACGCACGCGTGGAGCTCGAGATCCGCGTTGCAGACGAGGAGCTGACTTTACGTGGGTTCGAGATGGTGCTGTCCATACCAGCAGCACTCGTGGACACGGACGAACGTACAGAGGTGGAGGTGAGCGCGAGGGCGTTTGTGGATGGAACGGACGAGGGTGTGACCAAGGCGCTGGACAAGTTTGGGAAGAAGCTTGAGGACGTGCAACATGACGTGGCAGTAGTGAAACGGGCCGTGCATGGATTGGCCATGTCGGAGGGGGAAGCGGGCGAGTGGCGTGATGAGGATAGTGGTGAGAGCAGGGACGCTGGGGGGTGGACGGCATGGACGGCTGGTTTACTTGGAGCGGCTCCGACACCGTCCCGCTCCCAGACACCCGTACAGACATTTGGTGCAGTGATGACATCGCCTCGGCTGCGGCACGCTGCGTCGCTCAAGCAGCTCCATGCGCAAAATGGAACACAAGAGACCATGGGTGACGATGGGCCCTTGGCGGGACTGAACCTCCGGATCCCGATGCCTATGGCGTCCTCGTCGCCCTCGCATGCACGTTGGGGACATCTCGGACTGGGGCGTACGATGGAGGGGGAGACACCTAGGACGCTGTCGGCGATGTATTCCGTGGGTGGGCTACGGTCATCTTCGATCACGTTGGGTGTTGGATTGGGTGGGTCGCCATCCCCTGCGCGAGCGCGGGGTATGAGTGGGCTGGGGATGGGAATGAGAATGGGGAGCGTGTCATCGCAGGGCTACGATATGGACAATACCCAGGTTCAGGATTTGGGTAGTGTGGAGTAGTAAGGATATACTAGATCACGTGGTCTCTGTATCTGAGCCGCCTACGCCCGCACGTCCACATCCAAAGCTATGTCTGCCCCGACCACCAATGATACACCATCTCAGAATCGTAGCAAACGAGGATACCGTGGACGTGGACGTGGTGGTAACACCAGCAAAAGTGCCCGACGCAGTGGCGATAACAAGCCTGCTTCAGACGTAACCTCAACCAACGATCCCCCCAAGTCACCTACCACCACTACCAACGACATTGCCAGTGCCGCTCCCAGTGACGACGCACCCGTCTGCTGGATCTGCGCCGAACCCATCAAGTACTATTCCTTGTCTGCATGCAACCATCGCACGTGCCACGTTTGTGCGCTGCGCTTGCGGGCGCTATACAAGAAGCTCGATTGTACAT
>JBBPSJ010000336.1:0-20101 GCA_038093535.1 Boletus reticulatus
CTGTACGATCTGGACCATGGAACAATAGGTTCTCTGCTATCGCGCCGGCAGAGCTCTGGGACGCCACCTCAGAGAAAGCCCAGGATCATTATCCTGGCACGTACCCATATGATGATGTCCAATCAATGGTGGACGCGGACGCAGCTACTCCCGAGGGTCAAGGGATGGGGCTTGGACCGCAACCTTCTTCACAAGAAACTGCCATCAGAAACACAGTCAAACACGGAATCAGAGTGGCACGGGCAGGAGTGAGTGAAGAGGCAGGGGCACTTGCGATATCCGGAACCGACCGGAACAAGTCACTCAGACGTGGAGCCGACCACGCCAAACCACAAACGTCAAAGAACGGTTTCTGTGGAGCCCGCATACAGACTACGTCTGGTTTCTGCGAAGGAGCATGTGAGATACCTGGAACCGACCAGGGTTTTTAAAGGGCAGGGATGGGTCAACGTCATCTCTAGCCAATAATTTTTCTCATAGATTATCTCCAGTGTTTGTATCAGGTGGTGCTTCGCAATCCATATCTATTCCCGTCACCCTCTACCCACCTGATCGCACTGCGTTCAAAAGCGTTGACACAAAAGCCCTTATCGACTCCGGGGCAACCGGTTGCTTTATCGACTATGCTACGGTAGTGGCGTGCGACATTCCCACTACACGACTCAAGACTCCCCTGCGGGCGAGCAACGTTGATGGAACTCCCAACAAAAATGGCCTGATCAGAAAACAGGCAAGAGTAGTGATGAAACTCGGGGAAACGATAGAGACCCGTGATTTCCTTGTTATTGACTGTGGCAAGGATGACATCATACTAGGACTCCCTTGGCTCCGGGACAGAAACCCGACCATAAACTGGGAAAAAGGAGCGGTTTGGATTAAAGAGGCGGAACCGACCGTCGCCAGCCGCGAAGACGAAGTGGCTGTGGCCTATACAATAAACGTCTTCAATAGGAAATGCCAGGTCACCAAACTACGCAAACGCAACGCTCTGTGGTGGAAGCAACGCGTCGACCCACCGAAATGTGACCTGATGGTACCTGACGTGGACCCGACCACGCAGCGGGAGGACATGCCGAAGCTCATACACTGTGAGGAGGATGAAGAAAACGAGCTGGACGGGCGCTCCATCAAGAAAACTACAATATCGACGTCTCTAGCCCAAGGGGCAGAGAAAATCAAGAAGGAACTCCCGCGGGACTTCCAAGACTTTGAGGACGTCTTCCAGAAGAAGGACGACGGTCCCCTTCCGCCTTACCGGTCGTTCGATCACGGCATAGATCTAGACGACTCATTCACACCAAAGGTTGCCAAGGCCTACCCGCTTAACCCTAAGGAGCGAGAGGCATGTAAAGATTTCATTGACGAACACTTGAGGGCTGGACGTATTCGCCCATCGAATTCGCCCATGGCTTCCCCGTTCTTCTTCATCTCGAAGAAGGATGGTAATCTTCGCCCTTGCCAAGATTACCGATATCTCAACGAGCATACCATCAAGAACGCTTACCCTCTCCCGCTCATTGGAGACTTGATGGATCAGCTCAAGGGATCTCGATACTTCACGAAGATGGACATTCGCTGGGGCTACAATAACGTCCGGATCAAGACTAAAGACGCCTGGAAGGCAGCGTTCATTACACCCTTCGGCCTCTTCGAGCCTCTCGTCATGTTTTTCGGCCTGTGCAACAGTCCTGCGACCTTTCAGTCGTTTATGGACTTTATCTTCAAGGATATGGTGGCGGAAGGATGGTTAATCATCTACATGGATGATATGTTGATCCACTCTAGGGATCTTATGGAACATCACCAACGAACGAGGCGAGTTCTAGAGCGGTTACGGGACAACTGTCTCAGCCTCAAACTAGAGAAATGTACGTTCGACGCATCCTCGGTTGAATTCCTAGGGATGGTCGTCCAAGAGGGTATCATCGCAATGGACCCTACCAAGTTATCGGCAATTGCCACCTGGGAACCACCTACTTCGGTTCGCGCAGTCCGCTCGTTTATAGGGTTCTGCAACTTTTACTGCAAGTTTATTCCGAGCTTCTCGGAAATTGCTAGGCCGATCTTGGATTTGACGAAGAAAGGGCAGCCGTGGTCCTGGACGCACGAGCAACAGAAGGCGTTCGACCTCCTCCGAACGGCCTTCACATCTAAACCCGTACTTGCAATGCCGGATACATCAAGAGACTTTTATGTCATGACAGACGCCTCGCTCACCGCGACCGGGGGCGTGCTAATGCAGAAGGATGGTAATGGAGACTTACACCCTTGCTGCTACATCTCCCAGACGTTCTCACCGGCGGAACGTAATTATGACATATATGACAGGGAACTACTGGCTGTCATCCGCGCACTCGAGGAGTGGCGGCACTACCTTACCGGCACTGGCCGGCCCGTAACTGTGCTCACAGACCACAAGAATCTGTGCTATTTCAAGGACCCCAGGAAGCTCTCTAGGCGGCAAGCTAGATGGATGCTTACGTTACAGGACTATGACCTCCTGTTCCAACATGTACCGGGCGCCAACATGGGCCCCGCGGACGCTCTCTCGCGTAAGGACGATATGGACACTTCGGGCGACAACGCTGAAGTGACCTTACTGCCAGGGGAGCTGTTTTTGAAGAGAATCGACCTCGACCTTCAAGAGGCCATCGTCACATCCACTGCGGTGGATGGCTTTGTCATCGACCAGCTGCGCAAACTTCACGAGGGTACACCGGGAATTCCCCGTTCCTCGATTCACGATTGGCGGTATGACGATGGTTTACTCTATTTTAAGGATCGGGCTTATGTGCCTGAGGGCCACCGGAACGACCTCCTCCACGTTCTCCATGATTCGCCTGCGGGTGGTCATGGCGGTTACTACCGAACCGTTAATGCGGTACAGCGTGACTATTGGTGGCCAGGTCTGACAGCTTACGTCCGGCGTTTCATCCAAGGATGTGCCGTCTGCCAGGCTAACAAAGTCAACACTCATCCCACCGTTCCCCCCCTCACCCCTCTTCCGGTCGCCTCCACTCGCCCTTTCGCAACACTTTCGGTCGATCTCATTATGGACTTGCCGCCGTCCAACGGATATGATTCAGTCATGGTCGTGGTCGACCATGGGCTTACAAAGGGGGTGATTTTCACTCCAACTCACAAGAGTGCGGACGCCTGCGGGGTCGCGCAGCTCTTCTTCGAAAAGATTTTCCCACGATTTGGCCTCCACGATAAGATAATCTCTGACCGCGGTCCGCAGTTCGCCTTGGCCTTTGCCCTAGAACTGGCAAGACTCCTGGACTATGATCCCCTTCTTTCTTCCGCATACCATCCGCAAACCGACGGAGAAACGGAACGGGTCAATCAGGAGCTAGAGACGTATCTTCGGATCTTTTGCCAAGGGGACGCCACCCGATGGTCGGACCTCTTACCAATGGCGGAATACTGTCATAACTCCTCCGTGCATTCGGTAACAGGAAGGACACCATTCGCATTAATGATGGGGTACGAGCCGAGGGCCTACCCAAACCTAGGAAAAACCACCTTCCTCCCCGCACTAGAAAAACGCCTTGGAGACCTCGATGAGGCTCGCAAGGAAGCCACTGCCGCCCACGAAAAGGCACAACGATACATGAGGGAACGTGTTTCCTCCCGCTTTAAACCATGGAGGGTCGGAGATAAGGTATGGCTCGAGGGCCGTAACCTGAGACTTCGATACCCATCTCGGAAACTCGCACCACGCCGCGAAGGGCCATTTGAAATCACGCAGGTAATATCACCTGTTTCGTACAAGCTGCGGCTCCCACGAACGTGGAAAATCCACAACGCCTTCCACGCCTCCCTTCTCACCCCATATAGAGAGACTGCGGAACACGGAGCAAATTTTGTTCCGCTTCCGCCAGATCTCATCGACGGAGAAGAGGAGTTTGAAATCAAACAGATCCTAGCCCATCGGGGCTCCGCACGTCGCCGCCACTACCTCGTTTCGTGGAAAGGATACCCGTCCTCCGAAAACACCTGGGAACCTGAGTCCAATCTTGGACATGCCGTCGCCCTACTCAAGGAGTATAAAGGCAGGGACCCCCTGGCCTTTCCTCCATCATCATAACCCCTACCAGTCGTCACCATCGAGTCGAGCCACCGCTCCTCCTTCCTACCTAACAGAAATCCCTTGATGTCCCACTCACTCAATGTCGCAGTACCCCTTCGACTCCACAGACTCCCCGTCGTATCGCGCCGCATCCTCTACGCTTCCATTCTCGAGAGTCCCGCCGCTGCCATCGCCATACCCTCAGTACCCGCTTTCAGAGACGTTCCGATACTCAAATCTCTGGTGGTCATCTTTCACACATACGCCACAGCCCGAACCGTCCATGCCCAGCTCTTCCCAGATGGGACCCTGCCTGTCTACACCGCAGCCATGGGACAGGCCATCCACGCCTCCAGAGAGGCAATCCTTGACGCCTGTGCCGACCATGGATTCGACAATGTCATTCGCGGACTCCCCGGTGCTATGTACATGCACATACTGCGTCCAATCGTCCACTCCCTACCTACACACCTCCGACGATACTACCTGGATGACCGCCCAAACCACCCCTGGGACAACGACCCCTGGGCCAGGGAGTACCAACGGGGACACGGATATTCCCCCGTCCCGATCTGGGACGATGACTCCACCATCGCCCCCGCCACTACCCGTTCGCCCTCCTCGTCCTCCCACTCCTCATCCACAATTCCACTACTCTGCGCGTCCCCTTCTGAGGTCTCTCGCTCACCTTCCCGAGCCGGAAGTGTTGGAGCTGTTGAATGAACTGGCGACCCTCCTGTTCCCGGCGCCGCCCTATCTGACGTTCTCTCCTTCCTCTCCTCCGTCCCACTCCGACCTCGAGGGACTCCTACCCCAGAGCCCTCCAACGTACTCCCCACTCGAGAACATCCCACCACTCCAACTCCCACTCGAAGGACTGCTCGTAATCTCCAACGGAGTTACCGAACAGTTCCATACGGACTGGCCAGTTCCCCAGCAGGAGCTGTGGGCAAACGTGCTCAGGGAGATCGAGGAAAGTCGCGACAGACAGCTCCACTCTCCTCCCCCTCTCTTCCCAATGGTAAGACCTGCGCGTCGACGCCCATATCCGCGCCGGGTACTTCAACCAACCCAATAGACGTGGACCGCTTCCCTTCCCCTCTCCTCCCTGCCACCCCCGCTTGCCCAACTCGCCCTCTTCGTTGCTTCACGTGCAACCAGACTGGTCATGTTCGTGTCGACTGCCCTCACTATGAGTGCCCACTCTGTCGGATGACCGCCCCTGGCCATATCCAGGCCTGGTGCCCCCGACGCGTCTGTCTCCTTTGCGGCGAATTTGGTCACAGCGACGAATTCTGCCCCAAGCGACGCAATCCCCTCGACGACGTCGACTTGACCGACTACGAAGTCAACGAGGGAGATCAGAGTAGTTGATGGAGTCTCGCAGGTGCTTCGACCGTACGAAGGGGGTAATGTTACGGTCTACGAAGGGGGTACACTTTTTCCTTTACTTGTCCTCGTCTTCCGTTCCTCTACAGACTCGTCCTCTCGCCGTACGCGGCTGTATTCGTAGTGGAGTCGTCCTCCACGTATACCAGATACGTTCTCTCGATCTCTTTCTCCTTTGGCTCACACGGCGCCCCGCCCATACCATATTAGGACTTCCGTTCCGTCTCCGCCACTGTCACCTTATTCAGACTTCGTAAGGCAGTGGCATAGCCTTCTCTTTTATATCCAACGATCTGCTATCTCGTGCTGCGCACTCATAGCCTCTTACTGCGGATAGCTGCGCATTCAACTGCGCTTTACTGCGGATGCTGCGCATCCCTTTATATCCTTCATCTAGATTAGGGGCCTACCGTATATATAGTCGTCGTCTCTCCCTGTATTTTCCCTAAGCTAGTTCTACGCAATATCAGCGTTGATCTTGCCTCACCACCTCCGAGTTCTAGTGAGTCCTTAAGGATACCTAGAATAGGAGAGACCTGCTTAGGCTTCGCATCGTCTCGAAGCTCGGCACTCGTCCTTGAGTTGAACTCCTCGCTACCTCGCTTATTCTTCGACCCGTATCGCAGCACGCTACGACAAGTCTACGCTGTGCGTTACAGTATTGAGATGGGGCGTACCTGGGCCCGATTGACCTGCCCGGTGGGCGACGTCATTTCAGAGTTCCTGACTGTTGGGCCCAATCCCTTCTTTCACTTCTTACTGGTCCTCTTCTCAGGGCTGACATCTGGGCGTGCGTCCTTCGGAATCTTCATCGGTGGTGTCGCCTGTTCATCCTCGATGTCCCATTTTGTTGGTGAACCCTATAGCTGGATTAGTATCGGTAATATGCTTTGAGGTGAAGCTGACCTGAGCCCGATCCAGTTGATCGGCAGGTGTCGTTTTCATTCGCTTCACCTCCCGTCTCTGGTGCTCTGACTTTGAAGCCACAAGCTGTTCTGATTGGCCACTGGCGGCTTGCAAGGTCTTAGATGCATCAGCTGACTTCTTGCCTTGCTTGACTAGCTGCCGAATCGCCTCATTAGGAGCCGTCGGTCTCTCATGTCATATGTCCGATCCACAATCATCTGACCGACCGTTGGAATTGGCTTGGAGTGTGTGAGCAGTTGCATCGCAGGAGGGAGGTGCTTTCTACTTCATTGCCAACCTCAATAGTGGGCCTCTCTTGTGATGATTCGGTTCTGCTGCCTTGCTCTGGGCATCGTGGAATTTAAGTGGGACTACAGGCACTTGTAAGCATTGTGCAAAGCTTCACTGGCATCAGTACTATGTTAGTCTGATGAAGTGACAGAACATGGGAGGATCTGTACCTTCTACTTCCACATGTTCTGTCGTTCACTGTAGTGCAGTCTCCCCATCTGGCTCCAATGTGTTCTTTTGCCGATCCTCACTATTGTTGGATGGTCCGGGAGTGGGTTGGCAATCGCGTACTTTCGCCGAGCGTGCCTTTGAGGGTCCAGGGGTAGGCTGCTGAGTCGCAACACCTCCTTTCAATCTCTCCTTTTCTTGCTGCATGATAGATTTCGTTGGTGGTCGCATGGAGAACGTAAAGCCAGTTTGGTCACCACGACCAGCTGATACAGGATCCCCACCTGTCGGCTCGGAGACTGTTACCGGCCCTTGCCTCAGCATATGATCTGCTACACTCAGATCTGCCTTTCGTTTGCCTTTGGACTTTGACTTCTTGATAGATTTGCGAGATTTCAGGGAGGATTCCTGAGGATACATATCGCACAATGATTGTGCCCATCTTTGGTCTGCCTGAGTAATGGCGCTTGTCCCTTCCCGAGTCACTGCTGAGTTTCCTGGTTGTCCTGTTCTATTCCTGACTGCTTGCCCTGCGTCGGCGACTGCACCTCCTGGACCAACGACATGTGCTGACCCTGATACAGCTTCATTGTTAGGTTTGGGATAACCCACCTGCTCCACAGTCTCACCCTTGGCACGCTCCTTTCCTTTGGAACGTGCTGTCATTTCAGGCGCTGGCATCACTTTGTCTTCATCAGCCGTTTTCGGACTTCCATAACGACCCCCAATCAGCTGTCTCCCGATTGGTGACCTTCAGGCCCGATTTAGATCCTTCCCCAGGATATCCAGGTGTGGTTGACTCGGCTTGCTGATTAGCATCATCATTGCCGCCAGTGGAGCCGTCATCACATCCATCGGGGTCAATTGCTTCGTCATCGGCATTACCTGGGGCAATCAGCCGATGCCCTTTCAGCCAATACTGGAACTCAAATACATCATCGGGGGCCTCTTCCTGGCGCTTCTGAATAAATGCCAAGAATCGGGTCGCATCGCCGGTGGTCATATGGCTGGGATCATCTGGGAATACAAACCCTGTAGGAAGATGGTGTGGCAAGAACATTCTGTTTTGAAACATTCTTAGCTTCTTGAAAGGAGCCGATGCCTTATCCTTTTGACACGCATCTCCTATCACAAACAAGCATCAATAATGCAATGGGTCAGCCAAAGTCTACATACGATAATGGGATGTCAGGAATGCCCTGACCAAAGCTTGCTTCTCGGCCTGAGTGGCATCGGCGACATTGGGAATCCACGTCGTCCCGTCTTCCAAGGTAATCGTTTTTATCAGTTCATCCCTGTTGATAATAGTTCTGCTTTTCTTCACTTTCTTGTGCTGTGTTTCGGATGCATTTTCTTTTCTGTCTGGTTCTGCCTCTGGAAAACATTCAATGAGATACTTGTCAAAGGTGTCATAAATGGCATCGGTCGCCGAGAACGCCGGTCCATCAGCAAAGTTTTTATTGAAGTCATATCTGTCTTGGATGAGCCGATGACAAGCCGAGATAAATGGGGACACACATCTGAGAAAATAATTCCCCTTTGTCATCCTTATGCCCCAACAGGATCACCAACCGAAGGCCACCGCGCTTCCACATCTCCTCGGTGAACCCTTTCATCACTTTGTAGACCCCACGCGTTACAAAGCTGGTTTCGGTAAATCAGTTAAATATAGTGTAATATGTATAACAGGGTGGACTTCACCGATGTTGAGCCTCCGCCGATGATCCTCGACTATTCCACTCCTTAACAGTAGCTTCTGCAGCCTTTAATTCTTCCTGGGAGAGCTCCTTCATCAGCATCGTCAGGGCCGGCTGCCAGCACTCTAAGTTGACGGCATTTCTGGGCCTGCCGAACTGTTCGGCGATTATGTCTCGTAGCCGTTCCTTATGCATCTCCCGAATCACCAATCTGGCAGTCCATCTTTGCCCAAGACGAATGACTTTGTTCTTGCCTCTGCCACGGCCATGTCGGTGCATCCAGTGATTGTATACCTTTCCTGAAAGTCAATCATCGCCGAGGCATATATCTCGGCACTTACTCTCAGTCGTGCTGACCATTCTGCAGATTGCATCTCTTTATTGACATCGAGTGCATGCAGCCGATCACCGATGGCCTTCCAGATGGCCTTTCTGTCCCTGCGACCAGCTGCCTTCCATTCCTCCCAGCTCTCCTGCAGCATGAGAAGGACCTCCAGTGCAAACACCGATGCACTGATCACGGCCGATTCCTCCGGTGCTTCATCGGCCCCCTCACCCTCATCATCACCATCCTCCCCATTGTCCCCATCATCACCTTCTTCTGCAACAGTGGTACTGCCTGCTCCCACTATTGCTTGGTCTACCCCCCCTGTATTGGCATCTCCTTTTGACTGTTGCGCGTCGGTGAGCTCATCCTCCTCTTCCTCAGAGTCTTCGGTTGAATCAGAGTCACCATGTTCGGTTGTCTGATATTCAGTGTTGGCAAAGATGGATTCTGTATCTGTATCGGACATGATAGATGGTGATTGTAAAGTTGGAAAGACCACACAATACACGTCGGAAATGTATTTCTCCTACACACAATGTTCTTTGCAGCATTTTTGGGTTCAGTCCCTATCTGGTCATGTGTGAACCGAAATGAGAGAGGCGATTAGGTGTAGTTACCTGTTGTTGTGCAACACAGATCAAGGGACAGATAATCTCTGTGCACAGCCGGTCGGCAATGCAGTGCTGAGTGACGTAATACTCCCTATTTGATCTCATTGCTCCTCATGGGTACCAAACATGACCGATGTCCCGAGAGTTAGCTGGTGTGACATAACTAGTATGGAAGCGCAGCATGTCATGGCAGACAAGGGCATTGGGTTCAATGGTGGAATATGGAACCTGCGCCAACTACATTGCTATTTAGTGATCATTATGCCCAAACATCACAGAAAAGTGAATTCCAACAAGGTCACTTGTCTGACTTGGATCACCAAGGAGACACATTGAGAAGAAAGTGCTAGACTCACAAGATTACCTAGTGACCCTTCGCAGAGAGCCAGCCAGCCCGGCCCTTCGATTTCACCGATGAAGGGCACCCCCTCCCAATCAGCAGAATATCATGGTATAGAAGGAGATGACGAAGAGCTGTGTTTCGAAGCCCTCCAACCATTGAAATTCCCAATGACAGCGGTAAGGCCAACTGTGAGATGACAGTACCTTGGCTGATGTTGTACATGGCAGGCCGATAACGATTATCTGCGGGATTGGCTTCCATACAAAGAAGAGTTTCTGCAGTGTATACTGGACATGAAGGCTCCTCCGACACCACTAGTATGCACCTTGTGTGGTGCCGACGGAGCATGCAAATGCGGTGATTGCTTTGGTTCTCCGATTCTTTGCCAACCTTGCATGGTAGAAAAGCATCGGCGCAACCCATTCCATTGGCCATGGGAATGGACCAGCAAATTCTTTGAAGAAACTACTTTGCATTCTGTAAGTAAAACTTGTTCTGTGGGAACCCCATCCAATTAAAATGGTCAGATTGGACTGGAGCTGCACTTGGGACACGACAGACAATGCTGTCCAGTCGAGGAAGCACACTACCGAGACGATTGGTCATTCTTTGGGCCGGTTGATGACCATGAGTGGGAAGACATCAGCACTGCACCGAATCATCTTCGGCCACCGGCAAATGATCCATGCATGACGATTGTGGATGTTACAGGGGTTCACTTCATTTCCATGAGCTACTGCAGTTGTCTAGGATCACCCCCAGCGTATTTGCAGCTCCTTCGACACAAACTGTTCCCGGCCACTATAAAGAATCCAAGGACATGTTTCACATTCGGCGTTCTAGACAATTTCATCCGGGACAATTTGGAGTGCGGTACATCGGCGATGAACTATTTCTCCAAGATCAGGCGAATCACATCAAATGTCTTCCCCGATGCTGTGCTGGTAGGACAATTCGTAACTCAGGGGGTATTTGACTATCATACAGCTAGAATCAATACCGAGAGCTATTGAGAGTTTCACAACAATGGCGCATGTTGAAGATGAAGAAATGGAATGGATTCGGCCATCGGAGCTGTACTCCGGCATCGGGCGAGCTGGCCCTGTTTTGCCCCACATGCCCGCAACCGGGAATCAATGCCGATCCATCTCCGGATGATCTGACCGAGTATGTACTCATTTGACGATATTGTGCTGAGATATGAGGCTGACATCGCAAAGCTGGAAATATACCCGAACATTTATTATGGACGGCAATTTCAAAGCTGAACATCTACATGAAAGACAATCTGACAATCAGGTCTGGCTCATGGATGGTCCCTTGAAGGATTCATGGTGACTCGTCCCGAGTACAAAGAATCATCAGGAAACCTACATTTTTTCTGGGTGAGTTAGATAAATGACAAGACTGACAGGCCTGAATAGACTAATCAATGATAGATTGACTGAACTGACTGAACTGATTTACTAACAAGCTGATAGGCTGATATATTGAATGAACTGGTTGACTGACCAACTACCTAGCTGACAAATTGACAAACCTGACACACCTGACTGACTGACCAACTGACCAACTGATGTGACTGACAGAGATGACTAACTGATGAGCTGATGAGCTGATGGGCTGACTTGGCTGATTGACTGACAACCTGACTGACTGATAAATTGACATGACTGACTGACTGGTTGACTGACTGACTGATGGGATGACAAGACTGACAAGACTGACAAGATGATCAATTGACTGACTGACTGGACTGACTGGACTGATATCACTGGTTAACTGACAAGCTGATATGCTGATAGCTCTGAGAATGCTGATAGTGATGAATTACTTATGGATGATAGCACTGATAGCATGCTGTCAGTCATGTCAGCCAACTCAGACAAGTCATTTATTTTGATAACTCAGAAAAAATGTAGGTTTGCTGATGACATCTGAAAGACACAAACCATCCATTGGAGGTGCGGCGTCGGTCCTCTGCTTGTTTGATGTCCTGACACATCCCCCGATTTAGAAATCCGCTTGTAACAATCATTGGGCAGTGAATCAGGCGAACGCAAGTCATGGAAAGTTGGAATCAACTGGCATAGGAGTGTAACGCACAGCGTAGACTTGTCGTAGCGTGCTGCGATACTGGTCGAAGAATAAGCGAGATAGCGAGGAGTTCAACTCAAGGACGAATGCCGAGCTTCGAGACGATGCGAAGCCTAAGCGGGTCTCTCCTATTCCAGGTATCCGAAGACTCACTGGAACTCAGAGGAAGTGAGGCAAGATCAACGCTGATATTGCATAGAACTAGCTTAGGGAAATACAGGGAGAGACGACGACTATATATACGGTAGGCCCCTAATCTAGATGAAGGATATAAAAGGGATGCGCAGCATCCGCAGTAAAGCGCAGTTGAATGCGCGGCTATCCGCAGTACGAGGCTATGAGTGCGCAGCACGAAATAGCAAATAGCAAATATAAAAGGAAAGGCTATGCCACTGCCTTACGAAGTCTGAATAAGGTGACAGTGGCGGAGACGGAATGGAAGTCCTAATATGGTATGGGCGGGGCGCCGTGTGAGCCAAAGGAGAAAGAGATCGAGAGAGCGTATCTGGTAGTGGTGGAGGACGACTCCACTATGAATACAACCGCGTACGGTGAAGAGACGAGTCTGTAGAGAAACGGAAGACGAGGACAAGCAAAAGAACAAGGAAAAAGTGTACCCCCTTCGTAGACCGTAACAAGGAGCGACAGCATGTGCACGCCATGGCTGCTTTGTTCCACACACAGTGGTGGATTTTCAGAAAGGGGAAAGGTTAGCAGACAGCCAATAATAATTGTCACAATCTCTGGCAAACTTATGTTCGCAAAGACAGGTCAACATGGACTACTCATTCGCCAATGCATTGAAATACAACATGGGAAACATCTCGCGAGTCATTCTATTTTATGACATCAATTGCTCATATATGAAGAAACTGAGATCCTGGATGATGAATAGCCGATTCATAAAGTTACCCACCGATGTCGACATCACCCCCGGGATTGGCATCTGGCATGTGCATGGGCATCGGCCCGAATGCTTTGCCCGATATGCACCATTATATATTCCCGGGTCAGGATGGGTGGACGGTGAAATCATCGAAACATTGTGGTCGGTCTTGAATGTCATATCAAAATCGGCTCGGGGAATGTCTTCTCCCTATCGGCAAGAGCTCCTGGACTTCCAAATGAACAATTCCAATTTCATGAAGATGATTCAGATGAGTGAATTGCTTCCCTGGCGCGATGAACTCCCTTAACAACATCAATGCAGCACGAAGCCTAAAGCGGAAGTACCTCAATGCGAAGAAGTCGGTGAACTCCTCAAATGCTGCATTTAACGACCTGAATTCCACAGTGTCTGAGGAGCGTAGGAATATTTGGCTGGAAGAAGAAACCACTGCACAGAGAATGCGAGCGACCAATCCATCGGCGATGGATATTTATCAGCTTTGGTTGCAAAGGGGTGGGTGGGCAATATTTCCTAAATAGGGCCACATGCTGATGAGCCACCAAAGCACCCACAACTCAGGCCGTTGAGCTTCGACTACTCCAGGGTGAGACAGGTGCTGATGGGGGTGCTGCTACATGGCTTGCAAAGGGTCTGAAAGTAGAGCAAGCTCAATTATCCCTTGCAAGAGATATTCAGACCCTCAGCAGTCATTCAACCGATATTCAACGCCTGACTATAGCCCGACGGGCCGATCGATTAACCACCGAGATCTCGGCATTCCTCTGTGAAGCGCCGATACGACTTGGGGATGGTTATGCCAATGAGTTGTTCTCGGACGAGTCTGATGAAGGATTGGAAAGTGGAGCAGAGGAGATTGGAGAGGCTTTAGGTGGTCAACGACCTGACCGTACCAAGTTACCCCTTCCATCTGCCCTGGGGAGAACGCATATGGAACAGCTCGAAAGGCTCAATCTAGTGGACATGGAACTGGCATTGCACGAGGGGCAAGCAAATGATGCCCTCCATGACATCCAGCTTGTTCTGATTGAGAAGGCTGTCTTGTTCCAAAATGATCTCCGACATGCCACAAGTCATGCAAAAAAGACAAGGGCATGGGACAAGGTGCATGCAGTCAATTTAACACTTGCACAGCATGCTGCCATCTACTGGAGATGCAGACAGGCCATGGTGCGCCTTGGTGCCGATGATGATCGGTTGATGATATATCAGCAACTTATCAAGGAAGATTTAAAGGCCACAACATCCCTGTTAGATCTGAATGCCCGGGGACTACGGTATGAGGGCATGGCATGGTTCTGGAGCTTGGACGTACCCCGCGACACATCCTCAAATGATTGGATGTCAGAATGTGAGCCCAGCTTATTAAATTGTCATCTAGAATCATCTGAAGTCTGTATAGTTTACCGGATTCATTGGCTCCGGGCAAAGGCAGTTCGGGATAGGTGGCTGAAGAAAAAGGATTGCTGGAAGCCGAGTTCCAATGGACGATCAATTTCTTCAGCACGCGTGCCGATACCTGGGAGTACTGTTCGGGTCGTAGCGGAGATAAGGGAGAGAAAGGGCAAGCATGCTATGCAGCCCGTCAGCAGGCTATTTATTCACGTCTGCATGACCAATGTCAGGCAGCATGGGCCAATGTCCAGCCGAACATCATGGATGTTATGGGGAGTGGTCTATCCGAACGAGAAAACTCTTAGTGGTCGTCTAACCAATAGACATATATATGATGTCCCGATGCCGATGTCTTCCTGATTGATCAGCCAATGTCAGTGAGGGCTGGTCACGTGTGTGGAAGTCCAGATCACCAAAATGGGACGGTTTACATAAGTATTTGTTGGACGGTGGCATGGACACAGGCCTCTCTCCCCAGACCCTAGACCATCACAATGCCCAGAGCACTGCATCCAGAACTCTCTCAGAGCAAACTACATATGGTAATGTACTATTATGCCTGCCGATTGGAGGAAGCCAGCCGAATCTTCCAGTCGCTACCGATTAATCAGTGGCCCACTCGTTGGCATGAAAAGGCTCGATTGGAGCTTGTGCAGTAATTCTCATTAATCATGGACTTGTGTGGCTCATTCTCCCTCAGGCAGCTTTTAATCTCCTCTTATCCATTTATGCCACTCGTCAAACATGTTGCCCCACCATTCCAGCAACATTTAACAATTTCTATGCCGGGGAAGACAGTGCCCGATTCCAGTGCGATCTCCAGGAAATTCCGGAGGAGGAGTTTTGCCTGGTCACTGGGATCAAATCATTGCTTCCGAACTGGCCAGACGAGGTGACCGTGTCATTTCCCAAAGCGTGGTGGGCCGACAATGTGCCCGACTGCGAGTTGTCGTTTACACGCCTGACCCATGACACGGTTGCCGAGGCCGATGCCTTCTTTTTGGTGAGTTACAGCTATTCATCAGCAAGCGCAACTGAACGTTTTCAGGGTATGTGGGGCCCTGCTGATCCATCCCCCATGGACAAAGCCCGAGACAGGCGCCTCATCGCTGTTAGATCCACTGTTTGCCTTCTCCTCGGCATTAATTGCCATGAAGTGAATGCAGCAAAGCAGCTCATGGAGTCGTCATTGGAAGGGTTGTATGCTCTGACTGCTCATCAGCCCCGTCCGCAGTAGTGTACAACAAGTCATGGGTGTATGCACATTATAACTTTGCAATGTCGGAGTAACATATGAAGTGTTATGGTCTACGAAGGGGGTACACTTTTTCCTTGTTCTTTTCCTTGTCCTCGTCTTCTATTTCTCTACAGACTCGTCCTTCCACCGTACGCGGTTGTATTCGTAGTGGAGTCGTCCTCCACCACTACCAGATACGTTCTCTCGATCTCTTTCTCCTTTGACTCACATGGCGCCCCGCCCATACCATATTAGAACTTCCGTTCCGTCTCCGCCACTGTCACCTTATTCAGACTTCGTAAGGCAGTGGCATAGCCTTACCTTTTACATTCGTAGATCACTATCTCGTGCTGCGCACTCATAGCCTCTTGCTGCGGATAGCTGCGCATTCAACTGCGCTTTACTGCGGATGCTGCGCATCCCTTTTATATCCTTCATCTAGATTAGGGGCCTACCGTATATATAGTCGTCGTCTCTCCCTGTATTTTCCCTAAGCTAGTTCTACGCAATACCAGCGTTGTTTCTACGCCTCACTTCCTCTGAGTTCCAGTGAGTCCTTAGGATACCTGGAATAGGAGAGACCAGCTTAGGCTTCGCATCGTCTCGAAGCTCGGCACTCGTCCTTGAGTTGAACTCCTCGTCACCTCGCTTATTCTTCGACCCGTATCGCAGCACGCTACGTCAAGACTACGCTGTGCGTTACAAAAGAACTAGCTTTTCCCCTTGTCCCTACTTTCACGTAGAGGACATTCCCCCACTCCGACATTTCCCGAATCGGCAGATTCAGAGCGCCTTCAGATTCCCCGCCACCCTCTCCACCCACCGTGTCTTCCCCCCGACTCCCCCGTATCCACCTTCTTCCTGACGGACATCCGTTTCACATTGTCCTACCTGACCGATACTCCCCTCCGGATCGTATCGCCCACTACGGACAAGTCCAAAGGCAATTAGCGGAACTTAACAGGAGTCAAGGAAGAGACTCGGACGCTCTCCCCTCTACCTCTGAATTAGCTGCCCCCTCTACTCCCGACGTTGTCCTTAGCGAGGACCCTCCTCTTGTTTTTCACGACCCTGACCCGGAACCGACCGCGCAGGAGGACATTGATATTGACCCGGCTCTAGAAGACGAAATGGTTTCAGAAATAAAGGCCGGCCTTCCCGAGGACTTTTCCGGGGAGGCAGAGGATGCCAACAGATGGCTCCTCTCGATGAACGCGTACTTCACCATCAACAAAGCACTCTTTACCGACACGACAAAGTCCCTTACTTTCCTCAACAAGATTAGTAAGGGCCGGGGAAAGACATTTGCTGAAGGATGGTTGATGAAGCTCGCAAACTCGGCTATCGCCGACAGTGAAAAGACCTTCGACAAGATTAAAGAAGCTTTCGAGACCGCCTTTTCCCCCTACGATGTAGCAGCCAAGGCAAGGATAGACCTTTCCAAACTCCGTCAAACTGCTGGAAAGGATACCGAGGGAGCGTGGAGCGATGGGTTCACCACCTACGCTTCACAATTCCAACTTCTCGCCGAGAAGTCAGGTATCACTGACAAGCACGCTCTTGTGGAGTGGTTTATCCATGGCCTCAGCCCCAGACTTGCCACGATGATCCTCTCGTGCGACAAGATTCCCGACAGCTACCAGGACTGGATAAAGAAGGCGGGCCAGTTCTCTCAACAACTGAGGAGGATTGGAGACTTACGAAAGGGAGTGCCACATATACCGGCTCCCTCTCCTCGATCGCACAGAGACCCGTACGCGATGGACGTAGATGCCGTACGACTATCGCCGACTCAGCGCGCTGAGTATATGCGGAAGAATCAATGCTTCATTTGTCACCAGGTTGGCTGTAGGTCTTCCAACCACAAGGGATCCGGAACCGACCGGACCACACGTCCCCGCCCGACCACATCCTCCGGACGCACCGCACGTCCTACTTACAAAGTCCCGCAACGACGGGCACGGACCACCACCACAATGGAGGAGGATGATGAACTCTCGGCTTACCTCGAAGAAATGGGGAGCATCGAGAAAGGCGCCGCTATAAAGATCCTCAAAACTGCTTTCGGGGAGGGCAGCTCGTCTGCGGACGAGGAGGCTGGCTACCAGGCCATGGCTGAGGTAAGAACGGCCACTTACCAAGAGTGCCAAAAGGAAGCGATCAGGGCAGCACCACGAGCCAGGGCTGTACGATCTGGACCATGGAACAATAGGTTCTCCGCTATCGCGCCGGCGGAGCTCTGGGACGCCACCTCAGAGAAAGCCCAGGATCATTATCCTGGCACGTACCCATATGATGATGTCCAATCAATGGTGGACGCGGACGCAGCTACTCCCAAGGGTCAAGGGACGGGGCTTGGACCGCAACCTTCTTCACAAGAAACTGCCATCAGAAACACAGTCAAACACGGAATCAGAGTGGCACGGGCAGGAGTGAGTGAAGAGGCAGGGGCACTTGCGATATCCGGAACCGACCGGAACAAGTCGCTCGGACGTGGAACCGACCACGCCAACCCACATACGGCAAACAACGGTTTCTGTGGACACCGCATACAGACTACGTCTGGTTTCTGCGAAGGAGCATGTGAGATACCTGGACCCGACCAGGACACGTGGCTCGGAACACCTGGAACCGACCAGGGTTTTTGATGGGCAGGGATGGGTCAACGTCATCTCTAGCCAATAACAATTTTTCTCATAGATTATCTCCAGTATTTGTATCGGGTGGTACTTCGCAATCCATATCTATTCCTGTCACCCTCTACCCACCCGATCGTACTGCGTTCAAAAGCGTTGACACAAAAGCCCTTATCGACTCCGGGGCAACTGGTTGCTTTATCGACTATGCTACGGTAGTGGCGTGCGACATTCCCACTACACGACTCAAGACTCCCCTGCGGGCGAGCAACGTTGATGGAACTCCCAACAAAAACGGCCTGATCAGAAAACAGGCAAGAGTAGTGATGAAACTCGGGGAAACAATAGAGACCCGTGATTTCCTTGTTATTGACTGTGGCAAGGATGACATCATACTAGGACTCCCTTGGCTCCGGGACATAAACCCGACCATAAATTGGGAGAGAGGAACGGTTTGGATTAAAGAGGCGGAACCGACCGTCACCAGCCGTGAAGACGAAGTGGCTGCGGCCCATACAATAAACGTCTTCAATAGGAAATGCCAGGTCACCAAATTACGCAAACGCAACGCTCTGTGGTGGAAGCAACGCGTCGACCTGCCGAAACGTGACCTGATGGTACCTGACGTGGACCCGACCACGCAGCGGGAGGACATGCCGGAGCTCATACACTGTGAGGGGGATGAAGAAAACGAGCTGGACGGGCGCTCCATTAAGAAAACTACGATATCGACGTCTCTAGCCCAAGGGGCAGAGAAAATCAAGAAGGAACTCCCGCGGGACTTCCAAGACTTTAAGGACGTCTTCCAGAAGAAGGACGACGGTCCCCTTCCGCCTTACCGGTCGTTCGATCACGGCATAGATCTAGACGACTCATTTACACCAAAGGTTGCCAAGGCCTATCCGCTTAACCCTAAGGAGCGAGAGGCATGTAAAGATTTCATTGATGAACACTTGAAGGCTGGACGTATTCGCCCATCAAATTCCCCCATGGCTTCCCCGTTCTTCTTCGTCTCGAAGAAGGATGGTAATCTTCGCCCTTGCCAAGATTACCGGTATCTCAACGAGCATACCATCAAGAACGCTTACCCTCTCCCGCTCATCGGAGACTTGATGGATCAGCTCAAGGGATCTCGTTACTTCACGAAGATGGACATTCGCTGGGGCTACAATAACGTCCGGATCAAGACTAAAGACGCCTGGAAAGCGGCGTTCATTACGCCCTTCGGCCTCTTCGAGCCTCTCGTCATGTTTTTCGGCCTGTGCAACAGTCCTGCGACTTTTCAGTCGTTCATGGACTTTATATTCAAGGATATGGTGGCGGAAGGATGGTTGATCATCTACATGGATGATATGTTGATCCACTCTAGGGATCTCAAGGAACATCACCAACGAACGAGGCGAGTTCTAGAGCGGTTACGGGACAACCGTCTCGGCCTCAAATTAGAGAAATGTACGTTCGACGCATCCTCGGTTGAATTCCTAGGGATGGTCGTCCAAGAGGGTATCATTGCGATGGACCCTACCAAGCTATCGGCAATCGCCACCTGGGAACCACCTACTTCGGTTCGCGCAGTCCGCTCATTCATAGGGTTCTGCAACTTTTACCGCAAGTTTATTCCGAACTTCTTGGAAATTGCTAGGCCAATCTTGGATTTAACGAAGAAAGGGCAGCCGTGGTCCTGGACGCACGAGCAACAGAAGGCGTTCGACCTCCTCCGAACGGCCTTCACATCTAAACCCGTACTTGCAATGCCAGATACATCAAAAGACTTTTACGTCATGACAGACGCCTCGCTCACTGCAACCGGGGGCGTGCTGATGCAGAAGGATGGTAACGGAGACTTACACCCTTGCTGCTACATATCCCAGACGTTCTCACCGGCGGAACGTAATTACGACATCTATGACAGGGAACTACTGGCTGTCATCCGCGCACTCGAGGAGTGGCGGCACTACCTTACCGGCACCGGCCGGCCCATAACTGTGCTCACAGACCACAAGAATCTGTGCTACTTCAAGGAC